>JAADXI010000481.1:0-20626 GCA_023337615.1 Pythium brachiatum | reverse complement strand
TGATGTACCCATTTCCAGCTGCACATAAACGAGGCAGGCGGATACGGGTGCGTTGGACACTCACACCAAAAAGGGAAGCGTGCAACCTTTACCTCTCATTGCGTATACTAGTACATGTACACTCAAGGTTCAACCTCGCACCTTCGATCACTCAATTCTCAATGGTACCCACAACTGAATGGCCTCCAGGTCGATCGCAACGGCCGGTCATAATGTACTTCGAAGTACGTGGTACGTATCCGTTGGACACCCCCACCCGTTTCGAAAGACGCGTTCGCGACAGAAGCCTGCATGGTACAGCGCTGCGTCCTGGAGATGACCTGCATTTCATTGCCGTCAGCCCTCATAGCGTTGGGTGGGTGCCGTCGGGTCGTGTGCAGCAACTTTGGGTTCTCAGTAGGACTGAACTCCCCCTGCTTCAGCAAGTGTTTCTTCAGGGACCAGTGACCCCAGAAGTCACAAGTTACGCGATTCTGCGCGTTCGCACCGTTGTTTTCGATGGAAACGAGTGTTGTGGACGAACAGGACGATGCCGATGGCCGTTGGTGCTGACTGAGCCTCTCATTCAGAGCTTCCGGGACTTCACCCACCATATAACGACCGCTATGATTGTCAACAGAAGACGTTTTGGGCTCGATTTCTCTCCTGCATTAGTGTTCATAGTGCATCAACAAAGCCGTCACAGGCCTGAAGGCAGCATGGAGGAGCGGCTGGACGCCGCTGGAAGTGGTAGGAGACAGCGCGTTGATCCTCGGCCAGCTTCGAGTGTACCGCTCTCCAGTCAACGCCAAGTTGCGGCTCCTATACGCCCAAGCACGAGTTCTTGCCGACAAGCTCGGCGTGTCGCGATGGTTACTTCACTATCGAGCACAGAATAATATCGCGGACGCCGCGGCAAACATCGCCATGGATACACGTTCGAGCATCCAGCTCCTCTTCCCAACGCAACGGCAAGAATTTGCGATTCCAGGCCTCATGGCAAGCGACATCCAGCTGTGGCAGGACGAGTTGCACGCCAGAGACCAACGGCTCTCGCCTCAAGACAAGGAGTAGTAGTAGGCTAGACGGTGATTCAGAGTCTGCTTAACTGCCGTGACACAATACATCATCATCGCATCAACAAACGCTGCACACATTAACCAGAGTGTCCTCTGGATCGAGGTGGTGCTACGCCTATTCATGCCTAAGCTAAGCAGCGATCGTCGTCGGGAACACTGGCTTAGGCTGGTCCTTCAGACACGATGTATCAATCTTCGCCACATCACCGTCGTTCGCCACGAACTGCTTCACGATCGAGTTTCGGCACGGCATCTTCATGGATCCGGCAGTGGCCTCACCACGGCAGTGGCCACCATAATCAAACGTGACGGATTTCTTGCCGCGACCACCAACCAGTTTGTTCATGAGCACCTCACCCATTTCTGCAGGGGTTTGGAAGTCGAAACCACCAGTCAGAGCCAACACGCTGGCCTTGTCTGAGAGCTTCAGTGGGGCGTCATAGTACTTGTCTCGCTTGTAAGAGAAGGCAGGACCCTTGGGCACGAAAGGGCGGATGGCGTTGCAGACGTCTTCCTGGCTCCCCGTGGCGCGGCAGTATTGAGCTGGGAGAGTGAACGAACCCGCCAGGTCGGCAACGCTTTCGTCCAATTCCGCGACGATTCCATCAGGGACACTTAGTGAGCTGGCAGCGTAGATCTGCTTGAGCTCCGGCAGGGACGGAAGCGGGCCGAAGAGTTCCGAATACAATATCACGTTGTACAGTAGCAGGCTGTTGCTGCGCAACGTGTCGAAGATTCTGGGACTGGTCGTAGCCGCTCGAGTCTCCAACCTGCGGCGGCTGTCGATGCGGGCCAGTACCGTAGCCGTCGTGCCGATGGTAGATGCCGTAGAAGCATCAGTACCCCAGTCGTAGCCGTACAGCGGATCGATGAACGGACCGATGACGTCCAGGTCTTGCTGGGTACAGGTCTTGATCTTCGCGAACACTAACGGCAGGTAGTCGCGCTTGTTCACGTCTGCGGGTAGGAAGGCCACGAGACTGCGCAGCATATCAGACGGTTTCTTCAAGAACGCCTGTCCGACAAGGTACTTGGAGCACAGGTTCGTGTCGATCTCATCGTCCAGCTTCTTGTAGATCGCTAGCACTTCCTCCACAACAGTCGATCGGTTCTGGAACTTGAGAGGACAGTTTGCATCGTCGGCACACGCTTCCAACAAGCGACGAGTAGAAGCGAGGTTATACTGGTCCCATCGCGACCACTGTCCTTGATAGCCGTCTTGGCTGGTTGTCATCACCCCCACGCCTTCAAAGATGAAGCCACGCACTGGCGCAGGCTTGAGCTGCACGAGACGCTGCAAAAGCAACGTACCGTAGCTAAAGCCGTTGACGTACACGTCCTCGTTTGGCTGCAGACCTTCGATGATCTTCTTGATATCCATGGCCGCGCTTGTGATCGAGAACGCCGCGGCTTTGTTCTTGTAGCGGAAGTTGAGATCTTGGAGACACGACGCCATCTCTTCGTCGGTGATCGTGGTGGAGTCAAGACTTCCATCCGTGTTGACCTGGGCAGCCTCACAGCCGAGAAAGTTGCTACGACCTGTGCCGCGGTGGTCCATCGTGTACATGCTGACAGTGCCGTTGTGGTCATTGTATGCTGCGTACATGCGCGGTTCCACTACAATCACAACAACTTTGGTCAGTATGAGCAGTCGGGTGGGTATCAAAGGAAGTCCACGTACAGCCAGCTGACGGAGAGCCAGGGCCGCCATTGAGAAACCACAGTGATTTTGCTGGCTTGGCGTTCTGCCCGGGACTGCCTCCCACCGCCGCAATGCGTTTCACAAACACCTGGATCTTCTCACCAGCTTGACTATTGCACACACCATCATGGCATCAGCACTTGCGCACACTCGAACTGGACCTTGTCGCGGACATTGAAGTGCGCTTCTGGAACATCGTTCGCTCCGTCGCCAGCTCGGGGCTTGGTGGTCGGAGCACACGGGTACCAACCATTGATCTCAAGCGCGGAGACTCTGGAGATCGCCCCGAGGGTCGTGGCGAGGAGTACAGCGACGCGCATGACCGGAGATGGAGACAGTTAGCGTGCAAGGAGGTCGGGGTGTCGGGGCGAATGCGAATACGAGAATGAACAGCACTGAGAGCCGCCATGCAAAGGAGTTTCGTTTGGCGAACTATCCGTGTTTGGCTCGTCAATGTGCACCACGAACTGGGACGAACCTGTTAGAACAAATATTCGAAGGTCTTGATGCGCGGCGTTTCAATTGTGTAGATTACACATAACCTCTAATAAACGATAGTTGACAACAAAAAGGACAAGCCAGCTCCCGATTATCGAAGCATAGGTGGCACGTTGGACTCACTCGGAGTGCAAGTGTCCAACGCCGTTGACAAACCTCTAGGGCCTCGAGTCGGCCTGCCAACGTGGAGCCATCAGACGTCCCTTAACTCCCTTTAACTCCTAACGTCCAATGGGAGTTAGAAGTTAACTGTTAACTCCCCTTAACTCCCCCCAACTCCTGGCCAATCGTGGGAATATTTCAGCTCCATCAGCTGGGGGCGTTTTGATATAGGGAATCGCCATGCCGCAATGACGCAAGATTTGCCCAGGAGAAACACTTGTGTAGTCCACACAATCGCATGCGGTATTTTTCTGGTCATACACTGAAGTATACGTTCGGTATTTTAAAAGGGGAGTTAAGCAACTCCCCAAACTCCTCCAAACGCCTGGGAGTGAGTTAGTCAGACGAGACGTACTCCGACAGGCCTAGCCTCGAGTCGTGGCGCAAATTGTGCAAGCCACTGAAGTGGTCTCTGCTGTACTGCAATCCGAAGTAACGTTACAGTTGTATCAATGTGTCTTCTGTACCAAAATGTGTTCAATTGCACCCGGCTCAGGTACTCCAATGATGTCCACACTTCCATTGAAAACGGCTTGCAATTCACACCAATATGTACTACAGCTGCATGTTGGCTTGCGACTTCATAGGCACTGGACTCCACATAGACACGCCTCGCAGTCGCATGTCTTTTCAAAACGTCTGACTGTGCTGCTGGAGACTACCTTTCGATGCTTGAGCGAAATTCACGGCATGACACGAAATGCAGCGTCCCGATTCACAGTCAGTGCAGCGAAGGCACGCCCACCGATACGTACTGTAGAAAACCGATACAATACCGAAGGTGGTCTGAGCCCGCCGCATTTATCTCGCCCTCACGGTGCCTCATCGCTTGATAGCGTCCACGGCGTCCGAGGCAATGGCAGAGGATTGGTGGGTTGCGGTGGGTGACTTAAAGGATCCTGTTATTATCCCAGTACATTTTGTCAACATACGTGGTCCACAATAATCTAGTGCTTTCAGATACGGCACACCGACGTCCGCTTCCATATCTTGTCACTGGCTAATAGAAACCAACATGCACGTGACGCTGGACCACGTCGCCGTGGGCGGCAATGCCATCTCCAACGCGCTCAGCACCAACCGCGCGCTGCCGCATAGCCTTCTCGCTGACTCGTCCGTGCTCTGCGCGGCGTTTGGCGCCAAGAACGGCGTCGCGCTCGTCGCGAGAGACCCGCGAACGCCGTCGCTGCTGCGGATCTGCGACGTGCTGCAGCACCGCGGCGCATCCAGAGACGCCACGCGCATAACCAGTGTGTTTCTGCATGCGCCGGCAGCTTCGCAAGCCTCTGGTGGTGATATTCCACGCGTTTTCGCTGGCGATTCCGAAGGAAACGTGCTTTTATGGGTGAAAACGACATGCTCTGGATGGGAAATGCGGTCATTGCGTGGTTTAGACGGCGAGAAGATCGCGGCCGAGTCTGTTTCAGCCATCACAGCCGTGCGCACGCGCGGCCAGTGGCTGTACTTCGCTGCGTTTTCCAACGGCCACGTCGCAGTGTTCGCTCATCCGCTGGGTCAGGAGGACTCTGTGGTCTGCGTCACAGTACTCAAGCTCGGCGTGAAGATGATCATGGAGACGCTCGCGTCGACGACGTGGACCACACCAGGAAATGGAAAAGGAGACACGGAAGAAGACGTGCTCGTGGCGGCCGGTGGCGTGGACAGCAAGGTGTATCTGTTCGAGTTTGCGCATGGAGAGCTCAAGCAGTTGATCGCACTCGAAGGCCACCGTGGATGGATCCGTGCGGTGGATTTTGAACGTCGCCAGGGCTCTTCGTCGAACGAAGACGCGCTGTTCCTCGCATCTGCGTCGCAGGACCATCGTGTGCGTCTGTGGAAGATCAGCGCCGCAGCGTTGGAGGGCGATGCGGCGTCCGTGGCGTCCGCGACGAGCGCGGGCTTCCAGGCTGCGGGTGCGACGACGCTGTACACTGTGAGCTTTGACTCGCTGCTCATTGCGCACGAAGACTGGGTCACGTCGCTCGTGTGGACGCTCGTGCCGGGAGCGGAGGAGAATGGAGAGAATGAAGCAGCCTTGGTCTCGACATCGATGGACAATACGGTGATCGTGTGGAAGAAGAACGTCAGCATCGGCTCCAATGGTGCGTGGGTGCCTTCGCTGCGTGTGGGAGAGCATGGCGGCAATGGCGTGCTATCCAGTTTGGTGTTACCCTCCACGGACAAGTGTATCGACCTCCTGGCCCTCAACCTCTCCGGTCAGCTTGAGCGGTGGCTTCAGCAGCCAGCTCCCTCCAAGATCTTTCTTCCGGCCGCTGCTCCGACTGGCCACACATCTCCAGTCACGGATATTTCGTGGGCGCCCAGCGGTGATTACCTCATCTCGCTGTCGCTGGACCAGACCACGCGCGTACTGGCTCCGTGGCGCGCCAACAGCTCGTGGCACGAGATCTCTCGCGCGCAAGTCCACGGCTATGATATCAACTGCGGCTCGTTTATCGCCAAGTCGGAGGAAGGCCACAATGATCGCTTTGTGTGTGGTGCGGACGAGAAGATCCTGCGTATTTTCGAGGCTCCTGATGATATCCAAGCACTCGTGAAGGCTCTGAAGGATGAAGACAACGACGCACCAGACTCAACGGAAGCGGCTCGCATCGAACACGCGTATCTACCAGAGTTGAGTCTCACGAACAAGTCGACGGTGAAAAAGGCAGAGAAGGGCAAGCCTCATCATGGTGCGTACGCGTCACTGGGTGAAGCGAACAGCATCCGTGTGCCAGTGGGTGATACGCTTGCGAAGAAGACCCTTTGGCCAGAGCAGCGCAAGCTCTATGGCCACGGAAACGAGCTACTGTGCGTGACTTCCAACCACGCTGGTACGCTGCTCGCGTCCGCGTGTAAATCGCGAGAAGAGAAGTTTGCGGCCGTGTGGCTCTGGAACACGAGCGACTGGAGCGCGGCGCCGGCGCCTCTCGAAGGCCACAAGAGCTCCGTTGTGCAACTCGCGTTCTCGCCACACGATAAATATCTCGTGTCTGTCTCCAAGGACCGTCAGTTCTGTGTGTTTGCAAGAGGAGAAAGCGACAGCTTCGCTCTTATGGACCGCGTCAAAGCCCACAAGCGAATCATTTGGAGCTGTTCCTGGGCGCCGGACTCGACCATGTTTGCGACTGGTGCTCGCGACCAGACCTTTGCGCTGTGGGGAAGACTTCCAGGACAAACCAAGTGGACGCAGCGTGGTGCGTCTGTGAGTTTCGATAGCGCTGTCACGGCCGTGGCGTTTGCGCCGTCTGTGGAAGAAGACCAAGCCAGCAACCACAAGAAGTATCTTCTCGCCGTGGGCCTCGAGACCGGTGCGATTTCTCTATTCACAGTGGTTATTACGGACGTCTCCAGCGCCAAGTGTACTCTCGTAGCCGAGATTTCGAGCGAGTTCACGCCGTCGTCCACGGTCTCTCGCTTGTCGTGGTCGTCAGCGTCATCAGAGTCGCTGCTGCTTGCGAGCGGCAGCTTGGACCACTCGGTTCGCCTCTACCGCGTTGGTCTCTAATAGAAGCGCTCTCTTACTACTTGTACGTGACCTTGGCCTTCATGTACTTGATGATCTCTTCCTCGAGGATCTCGCCTTGCTCTGGGTACTGTTCCTTGACATCATCCAGGTCGTTCCGACATAACACGTGGATCTGCACCCAGGACAATGCAATGGCTGTCGTTGACCGCTTGGAGCGTTGCAGCAGAGCCATCTCCCCAAAGTAATCGCCTTTCTTGAGCACGCGGATGATCTTCCGCGTCTCGGAGTTCGGGTCCAGCACGCCCACGGATCCCTTGGAGCCGATAAAGCCCATCCAGTCGCCGAACTCGCCCTGGCGGATGAGCACGTCGTCCTGCATGTAGATGACTGTCCGCAGGTGGAGAATGAGCATCTCGATCACCACCGGGTTGATGTGAGTGGCGGACAAGAACGGGATCTGCGTGATCATATCACGGTACAACTGGAACTTGACCTCACAGATCAGCGCGGGCGAGAGCTCGTTGATGAATGCGTCGGCATCCGGGCTCACACTGTGGGTCTCTTTATACAAATTCTCGTAGTAGCCCTGGATGCGGCGCGCCAGCTTCTCCGGGATATCGAGAAAGCGGCATCTCTCGTATGTGCTGATCAGTTTTTTGTTGTAGGCGACTTCGTCTTCGTCAAACGACGAGATCAGCACGGCCACGGAGCCGAAGACTGTGGCTTGGAGGAAATTCCCAATGAGCATGAAACACGCCACGGAGATTTCTTCGATCGTCGTGTACATTGCCGGCGGACTGGCGTTGAGACTGCCGATGACCAGCGACCAGCAGTGCGCGTACTGCTGGCCCATGGTCTTGTGCATGTAACCTTCTTCGTTCACTCGCCAGACGTCCGCGACCCAGTTCCAGTAGCACGAAAGCGTGTGGCTCACGATGACGACGATCCCCAGCAGCTTCATGGAGCGGATAATACCGGCTTTCTTTGCGGAATGGACCCTTCGCGAGAGTTGGCTCACTTTGACAAGACGAATAACCTTCGCGACGCCCAAGAAGCGGCTTCTGTCGGAAGACACAAACACATCAAACGGGAACCAGCTCAGTAGATCCGGTAGCGACCAAACGCTGAGCAGGTAATGGCGGATCGTGTTGGAAGGCCCGGAGACCAAGTCGCCGTGAGAAGTCGTGTACGACGAGAACATGTTGACGACAAAGTCCGTCCCGAAGATACCGTTGCCGATGGAGTTGAAGGCGCTGATCCACGGCGGGAAATACCGAAAGCTCAGCGAAAGCGGCGTGATCACGATGTCCAACAGGATCATCAGCAGCACAACCGAGTCCCAGATCGAGCGAGGGAGCGAATCGTGGCGGATCGTGAGTGGATGCACGATGCTATCCCCACTACGAGCTACCTGGATATCGTCAGGGGAGACTGTCGGATCCACGCGGTGCTTGAATATGCTCCTGGTCCACTTGAGAGCTCGCCTTGCGAACCCTTCTCGCTGAGAATGCAGGCCCATGTTCAAGGAGCTGACGGAAAAGCGTCGACTGATGGCGGGTCCGGTGAGACCGAGCGGCTTGAGCCGGATACTGGAGCCCATGCTTTTGAGTTTGGCCTTGGCAGTCACTTCCTTAACAAACGTCGCGGCGTGGGCGATCGCGAGCGCCATCCCAGGCCGAGTACCCACTCGTTCAGCGGATAGCACGACGGGATTCGACGCACTCAGTCGACGCGGTCCGGATATTGAGCCAACTTTGCTGGATTTTCGCTGCTGTAGCTCGCTCACCATCTCAGCCGTTTCCGGTGCTTCAGAAATGGTTCCTTGTGGCGGAGCTGGCTCGGATTGGTTGCTGTCAACGTTTTCAGCAGGGGCTGGGAACAATTTCTTTAAGGAGGAAGACTCCATCCCTGATAGGATCGTCGTCGCCAGGGGCAAAGAAGACGGTGTGGTGGTGCCCCCTGAAGCTGCGAGCATGTTTGCCAACGCTCTTCCCGACAGATTTCGAAAGTTCTGACGCACTGCAGCAGCCTACAAACATCGCGTATGATCAGACCAAGGCTCACGAGATTCAAAAGTCATGGTGCTCTCAGATTCTCACCCGTGGCTCGCGTGGCTCTCGCGCCTGCCTCTTCATCCCCTCAGCGAGCTCGTGGATCATACGCTGCGTGACCGCCATTTGCTGCTGGAGCTCATCCATTCGGTCTTCCAGACGGCGGTAGTGCTCCGTCTTGCTCGGGTGGCGACCGCTTCGAGTGAGACCACTGTCGCCACGCCGCCCGTCGCTGCGCGTGACAGAACTGCCTTCGTGGACGGCCTCAACAGCTCGCCTCGCTCGCTCCGCGAACGGCGAGACGGAGTTGACGTCGAACGGCGAAGCCGACGTCCCCACGACGGATGGGCCATCGTTCTGTGGCATGACCCTCCGCACTCGAGCGGCCGTGGTCTCTTCAGTCTATGGATAACGGGAGCAGCCGTTGTGATCCAGCCTTCGATCAGCGGATCCGTTGAGGTGAGTGGTCTCGACCACTGCGTTTCGCACCAACCGCCACCTATTTCTGATCGCTACAACCAAGTAGAACAAGCTGCATGCAGTTGGGTTCAACCGTTCTTCAAAAGGCTACGAGTAGTTATCTACGCGCGATTTGAGGTACTTTTTGATCTCATCTTCGAGGCTCTCGGCTTCTTCGGCGTACTGGCCCTTGATTTGGTCCAGATCTTTACGATACAACACGTGGATCTGCACCCAGGACAGCGCGACAGTCGTGGTCGTGCGTTTGGTGTGGTGCAAGAGCCCCATCTCGCCAAAGTAATCGCCCTTTCTGAGGATGCGGAGGATGCGACGCATGTCCGACTTCGGATCCAGCACTCCAACGGATCCCTTGGAGCCAATGAAGCCCATCCAGTCACCAAACTCGCCCTTGCGGATGAGCACGTCGTCCTGCATGTAGATCACTGTGCGTAGTCGCAGTATGAGCATCTCAATCACCACAGGATTGATCGTCGTAGCTGAAAAGAACGGGATCTGCTTCACCATATCGCGATACAGTTGGAACTTGACCTCACACACGAGCGCAGGCGACAATTCGTTAATGAACGCGTCAGCATCCGGGTCCACGCTGTGGGTTTCACGGTAGAGATGCTCGTAGTAAGTACGAATCCGGTCGGTGAGCTGATCGGGGATGTCGAGTAGCCGACAGCGTTCGTACGTGTCGATGAGCTTCTTGTTATACGCGACTTCCTCTTCATCAAAGGACGAGATGAGCACTGCGACGGAGCCAAACACACTGGCTTGTAACACGTTGCCGATGAGCATGAACACGGACACCGAGATCTCTTCGATGGGCGTGTACATCGCTGGGGGACTGGCGTTCAGCGAGCCGATCACGAGACTCCAGCAGTGGGAGTACTGCGCACTGCGTGGCTTGTCCAAGAATCCGTCTTCGTTGACTCGCCACTCGACCGCGACCCAGTTCCAGTAACAAGCCAAGCAGTGGCTCACGAGAAACACGACTGTGAGAAGCCGAAGAAGTCGGAAGATACCCGCCTTCTTAGATGAGTGGAACCGCCGAGCGAGCTGGCTGATCTTCACGAGGCGAATGACTTTCGCTACGCCCAGGAAGCGGCCTTGGTCCGATGAAACCAAGTACTCGAACGGAAACCACGACAAGAAGTCGGCAAGCGCCCATGTGCTTAGGAGATAATGCGGGATTGTCTTCGTTGGCCCCGAGACCACTGCGCCTCTCTTGGTGATGTACGTGGAGAAGCCTTGGATTACGAAATCGGTTGCAAACACCACGGTCGCTAGCGCATTGAAGGTGTTGAACCCCGGCGGGTTGAAATTAAAGCTCAGTGTCACGGGTGTGAGAACGATGTCCACGAGGATGGCGACCATGACGAGCACGTCCCACGCCAGGCGCTGCGACGAGTCGTGGCGGATCGTGTATCGGCTAGTGATCTTGTCTTCCTGACGAGCCTCCTGGACGTCTCGCTTCGTGACGCTCGGCTCAATTCGTGGTTTGACGAACACGTTTCGTGACCAGCGGGCGATGCGTCGGATATTGCTGTCGCGTTTGCTACTGAAGTCCAGTGTACTGACGGAGAACCGACGCGTCATCATGGGCATCACCATCTCAGGCACTCGCAGTGTCTTCATGGATGCCGCGCGTGCTATCTTACGCATCACAGAGACGGCAGACGCGAGTGTTAGTGGGGCCACTACATCATCGCTTTCTTCTTCGTCGACTACCGGCACACCTTTCATACTGATCATGCGCGTCATCGAGTCGAGATTCTCATGGCTGGCATCGCGTTTGATTAGAGCGATAGCTGTAGCTGATGCTTCCCCGTTCTCTACTGGCGAAGCTGCCGTCAGAGAGGCTGTTCTCGGGATCAAAGGAGACGCAGGTGGGAGATTTGGATGAGGATCAAGGGGCTGGGGAGGTAACTGGCTGTGCTGCTGCTGTTGGAGAGTGTGCACGAGGTCTGTAAGCGTCTGGATCATTTGCTGGGTCGTAGTTAGTTGAGTTTGGATGGCTCGGTTGTGTTCTTCCATGCATCGGAGCCGCTCGCCAATCTGAGTAGCTGCTGGAGCCTCTACTGCGGTCTCTACTGGCGTCTGGGCTGATTCCTCACGAACCATCTCGGCATTCCCGTCCCTCCACGCCTCACGACTGCTGGGTCGCGCTTCTGTAGCTGGAAACGAAGGCCCAACGTGGACGTCACCATCTTCATTTTGAGTGGGAGACATGGCTGCTGCAAGCGCCTTGCTTGTGGTCAGGACTTGCTCGCTAGCTGTAATATGTAGCGCCCGTCTTGGCTCGGGGACACGGCGTCGCGCTACACAACTTGACCTGTTCGATCTCGCCCATATAAATAGAGGGTTCTTGACGCTGGAATCGAGCAAATGAAAGCCACAAGTGGAACAAACAGAGAGATCGAGGTGGGACGCGAAACGACGCGCCGTTTCAAGCGCAATATCTATTTAACCAATTGAAAATGCCTTGTACATATTTACAGCCAATCCGTATTTGCCAATTTTGCGGATCCCAAAATCCGATCAGACCTGCAAATGGAGGCGCTGTCTGACGATGCCACGGCGTCTGCCGCCAAGATCTCGTCGATCCGCTCGGCGATTAACGCCAAGCTTCACTCGGACGGAGTATACGAGCAGATCCGTGGGCTGATACTGAGCAAGGCATCGTCCAAATCTGAGAAAGCGGAGCAAGACGATGGAGACTTGCCCGAGGACGAGTTGATCAAAGAAGTGTTGCAAAGCGAGTTGGTGCAGCAGCTTCTGGATGCGATCAGACACGACAGAGAACACAAGAAAGACGCTGATGCTGGCTGTGATCAAGACGAAGTGGAGAATGACACGCCGTCGTCACCTGATCCGTGTCTGTTCCTTCGGCTCGCTGGTGGACGAGCGTTTGTGGACCAACTCACACAAGACGACGCAAACGACGAAGCCTTTGCAGCTATCACTGAGTACCAGATCGGTCAGGTGCGTCAGTTCTTTCGCGTGGTGGTGGCTTTCCAAGGCCAACGATTCAGCTCCAAGGACGTGGTGTGTACGGTCGAACCGCAGTTCAACGAGACGTTCCGACTCGCTATAACGAAGCGTCGAACACGGTCTGGCCGTACGAAGAGCGGTGGGCTATACGAGATTGAGATCGTTGCGCCATGGGAGGCACTGTGCCTCGTGGACGAACCAGTGGAGATCGTGCTGCTCAAAATCACCAAGAAAGTCGCGAGTTTCCAGCAGTCAACGGGTGCTCAGTGGCTCGAACTGCGCCGCGAACTGGTAGCAACCCATCGATTGGATTGGCGACGCGTGCTCTGCTCTACACTCCAGCTCGTGCATGCTCCTATCCAACTCGTTGATAAGATGAAAGTGCCTACGGGAACGCTGGATGTTCGGATGGATATCCTGCATTTTGTACGCACACCAGCGAATGCCAGGGAAGTGACTGCGTATCTGAACAGAGAAGCGCTGGAACGTAACACATTGAGCCATGCGTTCTACCGCTATGCGAAAGAGTGGTGGCACGAGTATCGCAGCGAGATGGAAGCGCTGGAGTCGAACGTGACATCGCGTGACGACCAGCAGCATCCGCTGGAAGACCGACGACTGCAGGCTCACCACCGCTCTCGCCTCGTCAAGCTGTTTGCAGAAGACGACGAAGGCAAGTTCCGCATGGTCTCCAAGTTCCTGAGCCCACTACGAGCACCTCTGGCGGTACGAAGCCCCAGTGAAGCTGCGCGCTTCGTGGCGTTAATACCACTGGAGACTGCGGCCAACGTCGGTGGAGTTGCTGACGAGGCCTGGCGATCGATGTCGACTACACTTACGCTCGGTAAGGGCGACACCCAGGAGCACGCTGTGAGTAGCTTCCAAAATATTCGCTTACCAAGTACCTAACAAGCAATTGGTCCGCAGATCCTTCTCGCATCGCTTCTACTTGGCTGCGGACTGGACGCGTACGTTTGCATCGGCACAGTATCATCAAACCAACGACGCGGTCGAGAGATGAGCCCCCAGCGACGAACGCTTCATGGTGGTGGAGGCGCCAACTCTCCAGTATCTGAAGTCGGTCACGTGTGGGTTTTGACACGAGATCCCGAGTGTCCCAACGAGCCTGAGTACGAAGCTATCTCCCTGCCCTTTCACATTTCTATATCTAACGCTTGGCTTTACGTTGGCAGTGGAGTTTTGTTCTGGGAATCCATCAACGGTCAGCGCTATCGTGTCGGTGAACGCATCAACGGAACCAGCACAAGCAGCGTCTCTCGCCATGGTTACCTCAGCATCGACTGCATCTTCAGCCCCACAAGATTCTACGCGAGTTTGCAGCCTCGTCAGTGGAAACTCAGCGACTACGCATTCGATCTTGATGATGAAACAGCCTGGAAGACACTCGATCCACGCCGTATCGCTGATCTTCCGTCCTCTGTGACTCCAGTTACGATCTCTCCGCCAGACTATGCTGCTGTGATCCCCAGAGAGCAACAGTGGACGACTCATCTTAAAAAAGAGATCGCATCGCAGCGTCGCGCTCGAGGACTCACGACCAAATGGAGTGATGAACTGGCTCTGTATCTCCAGCCAGCACTCAACTCGTACGAAATGGAGCGACTCCACCACGTGCCACAGCTCGAGAACGATCTCTTCCAGCAAACCATCAAGCGCTTCGTCAAAGAAGGCTTCACATTCCAGGCTGTGCCCATGCTGTTCAAGTCTGGACTCGCGGAGGACGCCGTAGAAACGCTATCGGACAATCATATCGCGGCCCAAATCCTGACGATCCAGGGCCGCGCAGCGCAGTTTGGACTTGCTGTGCGGTGCTTTGCTTACCCGGAGAACTTGTTTGTGATGTGGATCATGCTCGCAGTGAGCTACCAAACGTAGAAACCTCTAAATGAGGTTTTTAGACCGGTTTACTTCCTTAAACGTGTTTTTCAAGATTTCGTTTTCAACTTGGAACTTGGACCACGCACACGCGCACGCTTACGACGATGCCTCGCCTCCCGACCACGGCGCACGCGCCACAACGTCCAGCTCCGCATTGCCCTGCATGACCTGCGGCGTCGGCGCGGCGACTGGTGATACCGTGATCGTCGGAGGCGCTGGCGGCTCGTTCTCGTCCTCCGTCGGCTGGGCCTGTTTGCGTGGATCCACCACGGGGATCGTCGACGTCACCGCCAACAGCTATCACATACCGTTATCCATACGAATGAGCCTTAACCTAATCCCACCATGAACGCATAAAACCCCTACTAAATCTGACCTTTTCCAGCGCGTTGAAGAGCTTGTTGAGGCTCTTGTAGGTCTTGGTAGGCTCCAGAATGACCTCTGTGAGCCGCTGCAGCGTGAACGGCGGGCTGAAAACACCACCACAGCATCAGTACCCACAGTCAATTCTAAATCAGCTACAATAGAGTATAAGCGTACCCTTCAAAGGCCTCGAGCAGCGCCGCCAGGTTGTCGCGGCGCTCGTCGTACTTGTTCTTGTTGGTCGGACTCCAGCCCACGGCCACCGCCGTGCTCTTGTCGGCCGCACGCACTTCGTCCAGCGCCGTCTTGAGCTTGATCGCGAGCACAGCGCGCAGCTGCGGCCATGGGTAGTACGGCACGCCAGTCTGCTGGATCTCGGTCAGCACACGGATGAGCTCGGGCGAGACGGTCTTTTTGTCGCTGGTTGCGAAGCCTACAGAGCCATTCAGAGCATGGAAACAACGTGAGCGTGATGAACTCACACAGGGCATTCGAACAAGCACCCGAATGACTCGTAGAACAAGCGATGGTACCTGCTAGCGCCTTCTCATTCTCGACGAGGAGCTCTTCATTGAAAGTGGCCATTGTGGCTGTCAGTCGGCGGCTCAGTTTGTGTGATTCGGAAAAAAAGACATGCGGGACGTATTTCTTTCCTTCGCGCAACACAAGTGCAACGGAAGTCATCCAAATATGGTTTTTACCATATACAGAGTCATCCTATTTCAGCCAATCATATTGATTAAAGGTAAGTGTTAGCCAATCAACATGACCTCAGCACTTGATCAGCGAAACCTCACCACTTCATCAACGGCAACGGCGAATATGCTGTGGGCGGCGGATGAGACGGCGCTGGATCTCTTCGCGCGGCGGCCCACGCGCGGATTCCTCACTGGCATTGCTTTCGTAGATATGCCTGTGTGTGCTGCGTCGACTCATGGTGGACCCACCAGCGACAGCGACGGCTATCAGCCGCGGCATGTACTGGAAGTCAGCGGCGACGACCGCACCCCCAAGACGCTCGTTCTAATGCACGTGATCGCGGCGTTCCTCACGCGAGACGACGCTGCATTACAAGACACCATCACTGTCACAAGCGACGTGTTTGTATTCGACCACGAATGCGAGCTCTCCGCGCGCGTGCTGTTCCGTATTCTATGTGAAAAGCTACTCGATACCATCCAAGATCCCGACCAACGCCACGTAAGTCTATGTTTCCTACTCCTACAATGACTCTATACACTGATAAATGCACTGAACTAGGCCACAACGCGTCGTCTTCTGGATCGCGTGGTGGTGTTCCGCTGTCGCGACTCGTTCCAATGGCTCGCGACACTTAACCAGATCCACTTCCAGCTCCTGGACGCCCCGCCCACCCGTCCGTTGGTTTCTCGTGACATCCTAGTGCGTTAGAGACGGATTCTGACTGTACTGTGTGTTGCTAGAGCGTCTCGTAGTCATCAACCACGTCGGTTCCTTCCGTGCGATCGACAAGGCACGTTATCCTACGTCAATCTCTGCCGGGTTGGAATGCCTAACTGTGAATTGTGTGTTGTAGATGGTGGCCAAGCGTGTGGGCGATGGTCTCGCGCTGGCTGATCAAGTGTTCGTGCTGTTGCGGCAGTTCATTCGCCACCACTCGCCCATCGTCGTGGCCGCGAAGCGCACGCCCACAGTCGGTGCGGTGACTTTCAGTGTTGGATTTCGCATTCTTTTGGACTCACTCAGGGCTTTTGGTAGCAAGCAACGCGTGGGACTCGGCGGAGACGATGCCCTCGTCATGGAGTAGCCAAGTGTCCAAGAGGATCCAGATCCGCAGGGCTCCAGCTCAGTCGTACGCAATTTCTAACCGCTGAATTGACTGCGAGCTACGACTAACGCGACCTGTGGGTGCAGAAATGACAAGATGGAAACGTCGAGTGCAGAACACCCGACGGCTTTCGAGTCGAGAAGCTTCAGCCACGGAAAGAGGTACGAGTTCTCGGTCATTTTCTCCGTTGTGAAATGTATATTCACAGTTGTTGGAATGCTCCAGTCAAACCAATACATTCGGCGTGGATGGTATCGCTCTTGCAGAAGACCAAGCTTATCCAGAGCTGATGTACCTGCCTCCGTCTCATGCAACTGAGGCGGTAGTTCGCGCGCTGTCGGAGACGGTACCAATCGCTGAAGCCGATACAAACGCTGCGCAATTATGGATGCAGTAAAGTTCAGGTGAGTGAATTCGAGTCATTAACTGCTGATCTCTGGTTGAGCCTGTGCTGACGAGAGAAAATCGACCATGCCTTTGCGATCAAAGATCTCAGCCAGATCAATTGGAGACTGCTGCATGAGGTTCCGTGCGGTGATGCGAGCGCCGTGCTCGAGGAGAATGTGAACAGAGTCGATATGGCCGAGATATGCAGCCTTGTGAAGCGCCGTGTTGCCACTGGCGTCGCCGATGTGAACGTTGGCTCCCTTTGACAGCAGGTATCGAAGGCATTCGGGCTCGTGGGCCTTTACAGCCCACAGCAAAAGAGGCCACCCATCATCAGCATCGATGTGGTTGACGCTCGCGCCATGTTCTTCCACGAGGCTGCGTACTTTGCCGAGATCTCCGTCGCAGATGGCGTCTCGAAGCGCGTCTCCGCTCATGGTGCTCGGTGTCGTGAAGCTTCACTTGCCTCCACCGATGGGAGTTGCTGAATATAGGTGATGCAGAAGGCGACGGTGGTCGAGGGGATGAAGGCTGTGGTATCAAGCGCGAGGGTGGTGGGGTCCGGAAATAGACAGCAATTTGACAAGACAACACTCATCAAGGAAGCGAAGCGCGGAGCAGAATGGAAGCCAAGGCGAACGCAACCCCGCCGGTGGTGATGCTGCCGGCGGATCAAGTGGCGGCGATGATCGAGGTACTTTGATGGAAACAAGACCGTCCAACCTCTACAACAGAGGGCTGATTGTTTTGATGTCTATAGCAAATGAAGCTGGAGCAAGCCCGGCTACTAAAGGAGCAGCAGCAAGTAATCGTCCAGCAAGTCATGAAGAGTCTAATCGAGTCTGGGATCACATCTCCGGCAGCGCCTCAGGCGGTAAAGAAAAAACCCAGACGACAACAGCAGTCGCCGTCGAAGCTCGAGCAGAATCTCCACTCGCTGGTGCTTCATTCGCTACAAGAAAGCGGACTAGATTATCCCCACGTCCAACGGAATGCTCACTCTGCAACTCCAACTCACGAGAGTCAAGATCTTCGCCACACGCGACCAGCGCAGAAGACGATTACAAAGTCCAACTCGAAAATAGTCGTCATCAGTCGCAGCGAGACGGAGTCCTTAGACACCGGGGAATATAACCGGGCAACGGAAGTGGCCCAGGAATCTGGTCAGCAGTGTGGCGGGGAGGTTTCAGCTCAACACGGAAGGACCACCGAAAGGGAAAAGAAGAGCGAGAACCGAGTGGATCCATTGCGTTCATCGCCTCTTCAGTTCGCTCGGGGGACCACGCAACAATGCAAATCACGGAACCATCGACGCCGTGGGCGGGAGAAGACTCGTGGTGGTAGTGACGATGACGACGAGTTCAACGCAGTTCGCAGCAAAGTCGGACACAAGACCCTCGCCATTCTGGATCGAAGTCGAGCGCTTCTGGACGAGATGAAGCAGCTCCAGTCGGGTCAGCGGCAGCGCAATGGAGCCAAGAGCGAGACCACGTTTGTCAATCGCATGCGTCAAAAGCTTGTTCAGGTGGAGGCCTTGGACACTGAAGCCGACGACAACGGACTCGACGAACAGGACAGTTCACTGACAGAGGCAGGGGACCCTAGTAATCCTCCAAGCTCGCCGTCGGTAGTCATTTCCAAGAAAACGGATGAAGGATTGGAAGAGACCGGCAAGCATAGACAGAGTGATCGGCCATCTAGCAGTGCTGGTCGCTCAAATCCAGCGCCAAATGCCACGAAGCCAGCGAGCGTGACTTGTGAAGATATCGAGATCCTAAAGCCTCCGGCACACTCACCTGAAAACGAACACGAGTGGGAGAACGAGCTTGCTCGACAGATCTTGACAATCTACGCGACTTCAGTCAAAGCCAAAGCTGCGAATCGGCCTTCATCTCGTCCTGGAACACGTCCGGTGGCTACTGGAGGCAGCAACTCAAGTGCACCTCGGCTTGGCATTTCATGTTCCCTACCCGCGATTGGAAAACCCAGTATCATATCAAGCTCAAGCTGTGCCAAACCGAGCGGCTCTCAGCCGAATCAATCGGCGGTACGATCAGTCGTCCACTACTCGTGGGAGCCTTCGCAGCGGCTCCAGGATGGCAAGGTCATCGTCAACATGCCCAAGGTCCCCAAACCGATCTGGTTCGCTGGCACTGGCGCCGTCAAAGCTGTGTGGTGTGCACTTGCCGAAGGCTTCCAAGGTCTGCAAGCGTCGCCATCTAAAGCAAAGGCACGTGCGGGTGCGATGGCTGTGTGTGAGCATCAGTTGTGTGAAGAGATCCGTCGCCTCGAGGCCAAGCAGCAGTATTTCCAGTGCATCACCACACTAGAGACGTTGCTGATCAGTCTTGTCCGAGCACGAGGCGTCGACACGCTAGAGACGAAGCTGTGGAAGCAACTCGTGGTGACGTGCAACGCGTTTGCTAGTCGTTGCGTCGACTACAAGAAGTTCCCAGCAGCACTCAAGCTGATCAAGCAGGCTGAGCATCTACTCCACAACTCGATCCTCGTTGACGACGGTATGCGATTTGAGCTGCTCGCTTATCTGTACGACACGTATGCTCACTACTACTACAAGCGCGGCAAGAGCCACGCTGGACTGCAGTACATGCTCAAGGCCCAGGAGATCCACACGAGGCAAAGCAGTTGGGCACATCTTGCGAAGTGTCGTCTCCATATCGCGAATCTGCTGTCCTCACAGAGCAAACACCAAGATGCGATGCGCTATATGGGCAGCATTCTCGAGATGATCGAAGAGAACAAGTTAGAAGACCCTGGAGCCAGTGGAGATCACAGTGCGGGTGGCGAAGGCTCGGCTTCCGCACAGAAGATCTGTCTTGCGGCTGTGTGTTACAACAACCTGGCGATCGAGCAGCTCCATCTTCGCGAATTCGAAGCTGCGAACGTCTCTACGGGTAACGCTAAGCGACTTGCGAGGCTGTGTCTGAGCTACAGCAATCGCTGGCTGGCACAGTTTGATGCGACGGGCAACTGCGTGGACCTGGCCATCGCCACGCTCATGGAAGACGTGAATGCAGCGTCAAACGCTGCGTACAAAGGTGGATAAGACCTGTAAAGTACCGGTAACCACGGCTGATGGAGTTTGGATACCGAAATTAGTACCCTTTGTGGGGATTAGTATGGCGAGAGGACCCCGCGGACGAGACAAAGCCACGGCTGCGTTTCGAACGAGGCGTTGCCGTGACAAGACCGTCGCTCGGTATATGGCGTCACGCAGAAGCGCCGACCCGACTGTCGTGTCGTGCGGGGAGGATGTGCACAACCTCGCATTTCCTACGACGTACTCTGGCCGCGTCAGCGGTGCAGAAGAGGATGATGGCTTGTATGTAGAGAGGTGGCTAGCTTCTAGCATTTCAAGTTGTGCACACAAGGCAAGCGGCTATCGACACCTACTGACACTTGGGTATTGCACTGCACGATCTCCGTCCGCAGTACACCCACGGTGATTCACAGTATATATATGCTACTGTACATGAACCACGTGCTTGCTTGGTCTTCGACACTAATCCTGCAACTCATTCTCCGTCCCCGGTACAGAGAGAGAGCGACTCACACTGGGCAAACACAGCCCTGAGTAAGGCCTTATCTGTGGGCTCGTATTCCGAAAGTCTCACCATGGGATGCAATTGAGGCAGCGAGAGTTGGCTTCAACCCACAGAAAGCCATTGACGACGAGTACGTACTATTATCAAGCCTCCAGGTTGGAGTCCGCAGGAAACGGTGCATCTTTGTAGAAATTGCATCGTTGAG
>JAADXI010000480.1:0-20633 GCA_023337615.1 Pythium brachiatum | reverse complement strand
TCCACCGAGGTGTTTATGCTGTTCGATAGTCTGCTGCTGCTGAAGCGCGGTGGTGACACCGTGTACTTTGGTGACTTGGGCCAACAGGCGACCAACCTGATCAGCTACTTTGAAGCGCTGCCAGGAGTCCCCAAGATCGAAGAGGGCTACAACCCAGCCGCGTGGATGCTGGAGGTAATCGGCGCCGGCGTGGAGGACCAGACGACCACGACCGACTTCGTCGCGGCTTTCAACAGCAGCGTGCTGCGGACGGAGCTCTACCGTGACCTGAACCGCGAGGGCGTCGCCGTCCCCTCCACGGACTCCTCGGCTCTGATCTTTGAGACCAAGCGCGCGGCCACCGAGTTCACACAGGCCAAGTTCCTGTTGCAGCGCTTTATGCGCACGTATTGGCGATCAGCGACTTACAACTGCACACGCCTCGCTGTTAACATCTTCCTGGGCGTGCTCTTCGGCGCAGTGTTCTTCGACTCCAAGTTTGAGTCGTACCAGGGCATTAACGGCGGTCTGGGTATGGTGTTCTTGACCACGGCTTTTCTCGGCGCCATTGCCCAGACTTCGATGATCCCGTTTGCGTCAGAGGCGCGAGCACCGTTCTACCGCGAGCGCGCGTCGCAGACCTACAGCTCCTTCTGGTACTTTGTGGGCTTCTCGGTGGCTGAGATCCCGTACGTGCTGTTTTCGACGCTGCTGTACTCGATCATCTTCTTCCCGATGGCTGGCTTCACGGGCCTCGACCGACTGCTCGTCTTCTGGCTCTACACCTCGCTGCACGTACTCATTATGGTGTACGTCGGCCAGCTTCTGTCGCTTGCGCTGCCCAGTGTGGAGGTCGCGGTCGTCATCAGCGTCCTCATCACCGCTGCCACCGTGCTGTTCATGGGCTTCACGCCGCCGGCTTCGGCCATCCCACAGGGCTACAAGTGGCTCTTCAGCATCACGCCACCGCGCTACACGTTCATGCTGCTGTCGGCGATTCTGCTGGGCGACTGCAGCGAGCCAGGCCAGGCCGGGTGCCAGGTCTTGTCTGATGTGCCCAATCGCCCACCGATGACCGTGAAGCAGTACCTGGACGTGGTGTTCGAGATCCGCTACGACGACATCGCGTACAACGCGTCCATGCTGCTCGTCTCGCTGGTCGTCGTACGCGTGCTGGCGTTGCTCTCGCTGCGCTTCATCAACCACCAGAAGCGGTAGGCCGCGTCCCCCGACGGCGCCCAGAAATAGCCCCCAGTCTATCATCCACAATCCATTTCGTGAGAAAGTCCACTCAAACCTGCGACATGTGCCATCCTTACTAAGTTAAGAACCGCCATTGTGTCGACTGATCCTACACGTTAGGGTTGCAATACCCAATTTCAGCCAATCAACACTGCGTAGCTCTTCGGTTTCTCTGCACCCGACCTACCGACCGTCCGCTGTTCTGGTCAGTCCTTCAGCTGACGTCCCATCATCCGACCACCTCAATCCTCTCCATCGCACTCATTCTCCATCCGCCGTCGACCACCACAGGCTTCCATTCTCATCCTCAACACACTGATGCTGTCGGCGCGCCAGAGCCTCGCGCGCCTGGCGACCAAGCTGCGCGCGTCTCCGCTGTCGCTGCCGCTGCCGGCGCCCGTGCGGCTCGCCGACTGGGAGCTGCCCGTCGTGCATCCGTGGGGACTCCTGGGGCTGCTGCTGCGGTCGCCCAGCCGCCTGCTGGACCGCATGACGGCCGCGCACCACCGCTATCTGGACCGCGTGACGGCGCGTGTGACGCAGAACCCGCTGCTGTTCCCGCACGGCTTCTTCTGCGACGGCTGGGGCGACCTCAATACGCCCACGCGGCTGCGCGAAGTGCTCCAGAGCCACCGCATGAGCGAAGTGAACGCGCTCACGCTTGACGATATCACGTGGTCGCCCGCAAAGCTGACGGCCAAGGCGCGCGTCTCCATCCAAGAAGGAAGCTTCAAGAGCACGCTGCCCAACGCCAAGCAGTTTCTACCCGAAGAGAGTCTCGACGCGTTCTGTGAGCTGGTGACGCCGACCGAATGGCCGTTGAACGCCGACGGCACGCCCAACAAGACCCTCGTTCGTAAGATATCCATCTACTGTGGTCAGCTGAAGAGATGGCTAATGTACTGTTGTGCGGTTTGTACAGTGCTGCTACCAGGCACGGGCGAACACAGCTTCCTCCACCGTCGCATGAGCATCGGCATCCCACTGGCCAAGCGCGGCGTGGCGACTCTGGTGAGAATGCTCATTTTATATTGTTTATCACTTCTTACTGATAGTTCCCCACAACTAACTCCATCTTCAGATCCTTGAAGGACCATTCTACGGCCGACGCCGCCCTGAAGGCCAGAAGGGCTCCAAGCTTCGTCGGTACGCCTCGTGTTGATGCGAGTACTCCTGCGCTGCGTATCCTTTAACAAACCGGTGTATATCGTAGGGTGTCCGACCTCCCCATCCTGGGCCAGGCTACGATCGAAGAAGCCAAGTCGCTGCTCGCGCACTTCCAGCTCAACCACGGCTACGACCATTTCGTCGTCGCCGGCAGCAGCATGGGCGGTCTCCACGCCGCCATGGTGGCGTCGGTGTACCCTGGGGACGTCGGTGCCACGGCCTGGCTCGCGCCTCCGTCTGCTGTCCCAGTGTTCACTGAAGGCTTACTTGCCGCGTCGTGTAACTGGGATTCGCTGTATAAGCAACACGAGCTGCACTTGCTGGACGGCATGGTGCAGGGTCAAGCCGCGACCGCAGCATCGCCCCAAGAGGCTGCTTTTGAAGACGAAGATCCTGTCCAACAAGCCAAGAAACGCATGCGCACGTTCCTGTCGATCACCGACATCGACAACTTCAACCCGCCGCGGCGCTCCGACGCTGTGGTGTTTGTCATGGGCACCGAGGACGAGTACATCGGATCCACCAACCCTGAGTGGACGAAACTTGCATCGAAGTGGCCCCCAGCGCAGTTCCGCCACTTGAAAACTGGCCACGTGAGTGGCATTCTGCTAGAGAGCAAAGCCTTTGAAGACACGATCATGGACACCGTCGAGAAAGTGCGGCGAGGTCCTCAGTAGAGAGAGTTGCTGGAGAGGAGGCGAGAGAGCGCCAGTTGAAAGCGTATTAAAAATTAAGATTATTCGTGCAGTGAGCACACAATGATGCCCTGGTAGGTGCTCAGCACAGCACGGAGCTCACTGCGCGATACGTTCTCGCGCCACATGATCTCTTCGAGATGGTACTGGCCGTGGAAGTAGACACATAGCCGCTTGAAGAGCGCGAACACGGGATTCGACGTCGCGATTTTGTTTAAGTACGCGCGTTCTCGGTCCGATACACTGACGCTAGTGGAGTCGGCTGGGTGGATCGACGACGCAACAGGTGCTGTGGCGAGTTTGTCGTCGTCGTATTCGCTCTGAGCAGAGATCTGGCTGAACGAGCGACTCTCGCGAGTGTCGCTGCGGTACTGGCGGTTCATGGCGAACGAGTGGTTTTCATTTGCGGGGTCTCGCTCTGAAGTGCTTTCGTGGTCGGAGGGAACCATGAAGTACACGTAGCGGTGGAGCTGGATGATGAAATCGCGTTGCAGCAACCAGATCTACAATTCAGAACCAACATGAGTGTCTACAGTGTTTGAGAAGGCCAGCAGAAGCCCGCATTCTTACCAGCATGTGGATGTACTCGATCTTCTTGGTGCCCGCGAGGTTCTTCATTGAGTCGCCCAGTCGACGCGCGCCGTTGAAACTGGAAAGCACTTCGCACAGTTCGTACGGCGGGAACTTGCGTTTGAACTCGAGCGCAAGCGCGGACGTGGATCGAAGCGACTTCTTTGGATGCACTTGGTAGTAGTTGTTCATGGTGATCGCGTCGATGACGCGGCCGTAGCCCCAGTACACGAGATGAGCTGCGAGTCGGAAGAGCTGGTGGATCGGAATCGACGTCTCCAGCGACAAGTCCTGGAAACTCTTCAGTGGGTTCGCAGCCGCGATCAGCACGCGCAGCTGGTACGAGTGGTCCGGGGGCAGCGCGTTCAGCACGACGTCTTCGTCTGTCAGTAACAACAGTGACTGGTAGGGTCGCAGGTTCTGCATCTTGAGCGAGACCGCGTCTGTGAGCGTGAGCGACAGCTTGACCCAGCGGTTAATAACCACGTGGGCCGCACCGCTCTCTTCCAGACCGTGGAATACGCTTTTCAAGTCGTTCGCGAGTACGCTCTTGCCCAGCGACACGTCAATCAGCGTCTGCGGATCCACCTCCAGCACGCTCTGGCTCGTCGTCTCGCTGTTGTCCTTGGTGTTGGACCCTCCGCCCCCACCCACCGCACCGCTTCCTCCGCCTCCTGCGCCACTGACACTCGTGCTGCTACTTCCTCCAGTGCCGCTGCCGCTTGACGCCAGCAACAGACGGTCGTTCTGCAGCAGCTCGTCACGTGTGTGGAGCAGCTCACGGACTTCGCTGGTGACGAAGCCGGCGCGTAGCTCTTCGTGGAGCAGTCCGTTGGCCAGCTGAGCCGCGATCGTGCGGAACGCCGCGATGCGCTGCTTGTACCGCTGCTGCCGCACGTCTTCATCGCCTTCATTCACGTCACCAGGCTTGGATATCGCGTCGTTTTGTGCGTTGGTGCTGTCTGCATCACCGCCTCCATCGCCAGTCGTGGCGTCTGTGGAGTACTGTTGCTGGCGCTGCTGGAAGGGCTGCTGGCGGTGCTCGTCCAGCACGAAGATGACGTTGAACATCGTCGTGTCGTTCTCGCGTGGCGTCTGAAGCTGCTGCTGCCCGCTGTTCCCACTGGAGGGTACTGTGGCGGTGGCTGCCGCTGGTGGCGTGGATCCGTTCGTGACTGCGGCAGTCGACGCAGCAGTAGCAGCGGCTGTGGACGCAGCTCCCACCGCTCCCACCGCATTCGCCGCTGCTGTAGCCGCTGTGCTAGCGGCGGAAGCGCTGGCGCGACGCGGCACGAGCACAGGGTGGCTGATGAAGCGCAGGTCGTCGATCACGAGCTCGAAGCTGGCGTTGCACAGCGCGTTCTTGGGCCGGAAGAGCTTAGCCAGGAGCGGCGCGCTGAGCTTGTGGAAGCTGGAGACACGGTCCAGCGACTCAGGCGGTGCTGGGTACCGGAATGCGAGGTTACATCCCTTGTGGATGTCGTCCACGACCAGTGCCACGCCCAGCAAGTCGCTGCCCAGGCTGTTCATCTTCTCAGTTGGAGGAAGGGGATCGCGTATCAAATGCTGGAGGTGCCAAGCGGAGGAAGCCCTGTATCCGATTATAGAGGTCCTTAGGTACGGTTGCAGTTGATGTGAACTTAATGAAAGTGTAGCCATGTTCTACTTCACTTCATTGCAATGGCTGCCGCGTGAGCAGCTCCAACTTGACGACTCCGCGCTCATGGTCGACGCTCGCGAGTACGTTCTGGTCGCGAACACAGAACAACAGGCTTTCGGAGCAGAGCTGCTGCAGTGCGAGCTTGATACCTGAGAGTTCCACGGACGCGTCCAGGGAAGAGAGACTGACACTGAGCAGCGCGTTGCGGCCGGAGCTCAGGTGCCGGCGGATCACGCGCAGCATACTGTCGCGGTAGGCAGCGTGGACCACGAGAGCACTAGCATCCAGACGGAACTCGTCCGGGTCTTCGACTTCCTGCTCTTGGATCGTATTACTGACTGTTGTCTGCTCTGTGATTGGAGACGATGGTTCTGGAGCGCGACTGTCAAACGCCTGGACGACGCTCTTCACCTGCGGCGCGTACTGCTTCAGTCGTTCCTTCTGCTTCCTCGCAGCGTCAAGTGCTCGACGGTCTTTCGCGCTTTCTTCTTTCCGTGCTCGGGCTCGATACGCGTGCTTGATCTGGCCGACTGTGCGGGGACACGTGGTCTCCACTGCGTCCTCTTCATCACTGTTACAGTGCCGCGGATCATCTGTATCGACCACAGACTCTTCGTAGGGCAACACATCGCTTCTCACCACCTCCGAGTCTTCTTCTCGCTCGTCCGTCGGCTCTCCACGCAGCCACTGCATCACGCGCGCGCTCGACTCGCTCTTCTCGCCTTTGCTGAGTGGTCGAAGGAAACCGCGCTGCGGATTCGTATTCCAGCTCTTCACAACGATCTTGTGCTCCACTAGACGCCCATGCTGCTGCTCGACGTGGCTCATGGTGTCTAGGCCCTCAAGCGCCTTTACGACAAGCTATTTTTCGACTAGCGATAAGATATGGTATTCCCCATAGATAACAGACGCGATTCCATAAACAAGAAAGGCCGCGCACCCAAGTTTCGATCTTTTTCGCGCGCACAATCCAATGTCCGACATGAAGAGCTCGAGACGCCGGTCGTCAGCGAAGCAAACGCCCACGCCAGTGCCTGGGTCTTCTCTATGGCTGCTGACACAGCAGCAGCCAACGCGCGCGGTTGGTGCAGGTACAACCACAGCCAGAGCAGCGTCCGTCGCGAAGAATCCAACACCAAAGAAAACTACGGCGTCCTCAGTGGCCAAACCCACTAGACAAACAGCAACAACTGCGAAGAAGAAGCCCAGCGACACTCGAAACAACGGCGCTGCAGTACCAGCCGCACCAGCTAGAAAACGAGCGAGCGTGACTAAAGCCAATGGCACCAGTCTGGTCCACGACGCAGTGCGACGCGCCTTCCACGCCTCTGTTGCATCGGATATACGCGGTGGGAAGCCACCGGATTACGCAGGCGAATGCGAACGACTGCGAGAAGAACTGGAGCGAGTGATGGCGGACCACCAGCGCCAAGCGGATGA
Organism: Pythium brachiatum; assembly: GCA_023337615.1. Lineage (NCBI taxonomy): Eukaryota > Oomycota > Peronosporomycetes > Pythiales > Pythiaceae > Pythium > Pythium brachiatum. Next base: position 13,880 of record JAADXI010000480.1, on the reverse strand, counting down.
GATCGTAGCGTTGCGGGCGCTCGCCAAGTCGCTGAAAGAAGAGGTCGAAGTGATGCAGGAGAGCTTAGTACAGCAGCACAACCAGGACGCGACGAGCGACACGTGGCGACCCACGGGCATCGAGATGAGGCGAGCTGCCGGCCACGAGTTCTTCCAGTTGGATGCACAAATCGATGCACTGAAAGAGGAAACTGCGCAGTTGAGAGCGGAACTGCAGACGTCGCAGAGTGAGAAGCACGAGCTCCAAGTCGTGATCGACAGCGAGATGCCGCGCTTTGAGCTGCTGTCAGTGCACGCACAGGCCGAACTGGCGTCGACTGTCAGCCAATTGCGCGATGAGCAGGCAGAGAACGACCGGTTGAGGAGTGAAGTGGTGTACTACAAAGCGAGAAGTCGATCGCCGGTGCGGACGGAGCGATCGAGAAGTGGGGACGTCGAGAGAGCAGTCGACGCACACGACACGAGAGAGAACGAGAAAGAAAACAATGGCAACGCTACGGTGAATGCAGCTTCTCGCACAAGAACACAGGGCCCCGCGCTGGACAGCACGCTGCGCGAGTCGCTGATGTCGTCTGTGGCGTCGCTCTCCATGTCGGCGGCTTCTGTGTTCTCGTCGCAGCTTGAAAACGACGTGGAGACTTTGAAGAGCGAATTGCGTCGACTGCATCGATCAATCGACGCGTCAGTGGACAACGCTCGACGCTATGGAAGCAACGGCAATGGTGTGAGTCGTCGGCCTCGGCCAGTTGAGGAACACAAATCTTCTGAATGAAAGGGATGAAGAAACGCACGTGTGTAATTATTCCTATAGAATATAAGTTGATCTGAGGGCGACATACAGAATCCTACCACTAAACTACTGAGATGCTGTTGCCTTGGAGACGCTCGGTGAAGAGAGAACTGGGGAGTCCGTGGGAACGCTGCGTGAGCTCAACATCGGTCGTTATGAGGACCGTGGAGTCGACGCGGCTTCAGGGAGAAGACTCGGATAGCCCGTGATGAGGAGCTACGAGTACGCATCGTGTGATGTTTCTCCCTTCTTGTTCTTGAGGATTTCTTGGTTCGATCTCTCCACCTCGCCGTGGTCTAGCAACAGAAGCGCTTGGCCGTCGGCTATTGAAACAGTGCGGAGTGCACGCCACACGTGGGACATTGCGCTCAACGCCAATCACAGTTCGTGATCGGCGGATCGCAAACACTTCCCTCGTCGTGGACGGCGCTTACTCCACGCAGCGTTCAAACTGCGTTGACGGGCGATGCATTTAGTTGCTGCTGCGCTTCTTCTTGCGACCGCGGTGCTTGCGGATGCGGCGGCGGCGGGTCTTGGTGGAGCGGGAGTTGCCGTTGGCTTGTTCGGTGTCAGTCTCCAGGTCGGTCTTCTCACCGTCGTCTTCGACGTCCGTTGCGTTGTCGTCCGTGGCGAACTGGCGCCAGCGGCGCTGGATCAGACGAGCGGATTGCTGCAGACGCAGAGCCGAGAGCTGGTGTTCACGCTGCATGAGAGCGGCGTGGCGTGGCGTGGATGGTGGGACGGGAGAGTGCGGGGTGTTGTTGGTGTAGGTCACATCGTCTTCGGTGTTGTTGAGCACGAACGACAGGTCGATGGGCAGCTTCTCAAGCTCTTCGTTGGTCGGGATGTCACGTTCCGACTCGCGCTTCGTGCAATGCTTGAGCACGGGCACAACCGACGCAGACTTCTGCTTCTTGAGCAGCAGACTCGTGCCGATCTTGGTGATCTCGGTGTGCTCTGGTCGGCAGAAGTCTTCGTCTTCGAACTCGACTTCCAACACGACGGACGCCGGCGCGCAGCACACCAGTCGCATCACAAGACGCTCGTGGATGTGCGACAGCAAGCAACCGAGCTTGGATCCCTGCTTCTGCAGCTGCGGGGGCTTGGACGTGGGCTTGGTGAGCTCGTCTTGGTGGTCGGGAAAGGCGTTGGCCACGTACGGCGCGCGGCGCGCGGGCGAGGGCAGCGCCATGGTCAGTCGATGGGCGAGTGGCTGGTGCGAGGCAAGTTGCTCAATGAACGAAGCGGAGGACGCTCACACACACGCATGCGCTGCTGTGCTGATGCATCGCCATGAACAGCTACTAAGTATGCAGTCGTTGCTGCTCATGTTCACGCTGCGTTTTCCGCGGTGAAAGTTCGCGGCCGTTGAAGATCGTTCAGTGATTTGGGTCATTCTATTGGATGAAATCAATCCATTATCTACAAATCCGATGGCTCTATTTGGCGAAAACGGGCAGCAGTTTCACCTGTATTGTGTGATGATATCCCCTGTCAACACGAATACCTATCAACGCAGGTGTTCAGTTAGCGGGATTCCCGCTATTCCAGTCATTGGATTCCCCTTATTCCACAAGAATTGGATAGGAGAGCGATCGAATATGGACGATCACTTCGAGCGCGTCTTGGCGCAAACCCACGGGTCCTCGAACGCTGCGCGTGCGTCCAAGCGCAGCGCAGATACCTCTTCTGACCACGCGTCACGTAGCAAGCGCCGTCGCGACGCTGAAGCGACGCTGTCGCGCGAGAAAATCGCGCATTTGCTGGCCGAAGCCGACGCCAACGGCGTGGAAGATCTGGACGTGCGCTCGCTCAAGACCATGGCGCACGCGCTGGACAAGGCGATCCGCAAGAACGCGTTGATGCGCAGCAAGTACAGCGACGAGCCGGCCAAGTTCATGGAGTCGGAGATCCAGTTGGACGACGAGCTGGCCAAGTGGAAGGCCGTGGCCGCGCAGCCGGCGCTGTACCCGCACTTGGTGGAGCTGCAGGTCGTGTCGTCGCTGTTGGGACTGCTGGCCCACGAGAACCTGGACGTGCGGCTGGACGTGATCACGCTGCTGGCCGATCTCACGGACGTGGACGAAGACCCGAGCGCGCTGGCGCCCACCACGTCGCTCGTGCAGCACTTGGTGAGCCAGGACTTTCTGCCGCTGCTGGTCAAGACGCTCGAGGATCTGGACGGCGACGCCAACACTAGTAGAAAGCCAGAACAGGACGCGAACGAGGAGGACGACCCGAGCACGACGGGCGTGTTCCACGCGCTACAGACCGTAGAGAACATTGTGGACGTGGACCCGGCCGCCGCCGTGACGCTGGGCGCGACCACGCGCGTGTTCTCCGTGTTGCTGCGCGTGCTGTCTCCCAAGCGCGCGTTCTCTACCAACAAGCTGTACGCCAGTGAGGTTTTGTCCATTCTCGTGCAGAGCGACCGTCGCAATCGAGAACAGTTTTTGTCCAAGACAACCAAGAGCGATGGAGACAAGCACAACCAGAGCCGCCTCGATCAATTGCTGCAAGCGCTGGCGCCGTACCGAAAGAGCAATCCGAGCGGAGACGAAGAAGAAGAGCTCGTGGAGAATTTGCTCAACACACTGTGCAGCTTGCTGTTCGAGCAGGAAGGTCAAGACCAGTTCCGACGACTAGAGGGACTCGAGCTCATGCTGCGGTTCATGAAAGACCGTAAGCAGTACGTGTTCACTGGCGCACTGCGCGTTCTGGACCACGCGTTGATGCACCACGCGCGCAATTGCGAACGCTTTGTGGAGATCGGAGGCCTCAAGACGGTCTTCCCGGTGTTCATGGGCAAGAAAATGGCCAAAAACAAAGAGTTCCGAGCGAAAGAAGTCGAGAACGTGACCAGTTTGATGGCGTCGTTGTGCTTTCTACTGCAAGAAGACGCCAAAAACGATGTGCTTGCTCGCTTTCACGCCAAGTTTGTCGAGAATGACATGGAGAAGCTGGATCGTGTCGTCGATTTGTTCGCAAAGTACAACGACCGTGTCCAAGCAGCTGTCACGCGTGACGATCTCGAAGACGACGATGACGAAGATACCCAAGAAGAGCTGTACATGCGTCGCCTGGACGCTGGGCTCTTCGTGCTGCAGCGTGTAGCGCTTGTAGCTGCCCACCTGAGTCAGTTCTCCCGCAAGATTCGAGCGTACGTGATGATCAAGTTCCACGAGCGCAACATCGACAGTGATGTGGTGGCAGCTGTGCTACGCGAGCAGCTCGAGTCGCTCGCGTCCGAAGCTGAAGCTGATGCTGGCGAAGCTGATTCGAGAAAAAGTGAGAAGCAAGCTCGGTATTTGCGGGATCTCCTCCCCGCATTTGACGATGAGGACGTTGCTGAAGCTGAACATGAAGTCGATGAGGCCAAACCTGAAGCAAATGAAGACCCCGAGACAGAAAAGGTGGACGCAGAGTAAGTGGCTGGGCAATAAACTTCTATTTGGCTGACGCAGAAGGAAGATGGGGTGTATGTTCTTATGTTTAGACCGAGGTGAGACCGACAGGCAGCACTGCAGCAACCGGGTCAGCGACGTCTCCATTCGGCACAGTAGAGCCTGCGACATGCAGCATGAGCGACTTCTCTTCTTCATTATATAGCGCGGACAGTGGCGTCGGGATCTCCTGTGCTGTGACGACAGTTGGGATGGGCACGGATGGCTCGCCGTCTCTTTTCAGCGGACTCGACTGCTGCTTGGGTGCAGATGCAACTGGAATCCCGTCCGGAATCGGCAACACCATGGGCGCGTCACTCGCGTCGTACATCTCGCCGTCGCTAAAGCCTTTGAGTGGACTCGAGGCAGCCGATGGGGCTGGCTGGCCTTGCTGCTCCTCCCATTTCGTCTGCGTGGGCAGCAGTACTCGCGAGCGGAAGGCGTGCCACCGCTCCATAATGGAGCGACTGAAGAGATGCGGCGAGTGCGCGTGGGCGTTTGTTACTGCCTGGTCGAAGGAGATCGCGATGTCCACGAAGGCCGGCGGCGGTGGCGACGACGGCGTGTCGCCTTCGGGCGGTTCGTAGACGCGGACAACTGTCTCAAAGCATCCCTTGAGTAGCATGTGTAGCCGCAGCGGGTCGTTTGCTGCCCGAAAGGCGGGCAGCTCTTTGCCAAACATGAACGGCGAGTCTTCCAGCGCGACGATGTAGAGCCGCGAGATCGCGCAGTGCAGAATGTTCGCCTGCGGGAACCGGATGATCAAGTCAAGCAGCCGCTCCATGGTCTGGTGCTTGATGAGCTCTCGGTCAACAGCGCAGCAAGACACGTTGAGAATGGGCAGCATCAAGTAGATCATCTGGATGTGGGACGTGCGATACCGACGCTGGGGCGGGATATGGAGGAACCCCAGCAGCTCCGGCAAGCGGACAATGAAGCGCTTCCAGAGTAGCGGCAGATCCACGTGAGGACTCAGCAGCGTGTCGTCGACCGCCGGCTCGCCCGACAGTTCGGACTGCCGTGCAAACGCCGCCGAGAACGCGATCTTGGACACGCAGCCGCACTGCGCCTGCTGCAGCAGCGAGTTGAGCACCTTGATCACGTACGACTCGTTGGCCATCTGGGTGGGCAGCGCTTCCAGGTCACGCAGTGCAGCGTCCAGCAAGTGTGAGATGTGGGTCTCATCGTTGTTCAGTTGGTGGATATAGAAGAAGCCCAGACTGCCCTGGCGACGCTCGTGGATGAGGTCGGTGACCAAGTCGCACGTGAAGATCATGCGCGAGAACTGGACGTGCTGCGGGTCGTTCTGCAAACAGTTCACGATGAATTCGTCCTCAAGATACCCGCAGCAGTAGCGGTCAGGAGCGAGTTGGCAGAGCAGTTGCGTCAAGAGCCCTCGTAGCGACACGAAGCTGTCAGAGACTTCGTTACAGATCCGCAGCAGCACGTCTCGCACCGGCTCGTAGTGGACCAGCACCAGCAGCGACTGCATGAAGCGTAGCTCGTAAGTCGGACCGAGGAACGTGAGCAGGATCTCCGGGGAGTACTGGTCCATGAACACGTTCAGGAACCGTGTTAACGCCTCTAGATTCATAGCATCACGCGAGTAATACGATACGAGTCGTTCGCACAGCGACTGGTAATGGACGCTGATGGTGGTTGACGATTGGGACTGGGGCTGTAGAGCCAGTAGCGCTGAGATGAGTTGTGAAGAAAACCCAGACGAGCACAGTACCCAGTGTGCGCGAAACACGATCGCGTACTCGTCGTACGACGGCTCTTGCTGAGCTTGGTTCTGCTTCGCTGCGTCCACCGGCGGCTCCTCCAGTAGACTGAAGACCAGTGCTACGACTGTCCAAGATCCACAAGCCAAGCACGAGAGTGAGTCACTTCATTCATTCCTGTACTCCACGCATGCATGGGATGCACGTACGGTTGTCCGGCCGCATGAAGAACTGGAGCGTGGGGATATAGTGGTCGGACAGCGGCGAGATGTCGTTGAGCGTCTCCAGCACGTCCTCGCTCTGCAGCGCCTCCAGCACCGAGGCGTGCGAGAGCAGCAGCAGCACGCGCTCCGTCATTCGCCTGTCGCTGGTTCTGTCGTCTTCTGGACGCTGCTGTAGCTATTGCCGGCTCTATATTCAGCGGCAATGTCTGTTGCAGCGTGAGCAGCAACCACTAAGCACGCCTAACGACCTGGTTGTTGTGTGAAGCAATGGATCACTACCATGAAGCCATTTCTGTCCGGCCTCATGCGTCAGCAGATGAGCTGCTCGATTTAGAACCTCCTGTGATTAGTTGAAATATCTCTAACCATTCTCTGATTGGCTGATAATAGCTACCCACTGATCCCTGCGTGGTCCCGCAGGCTCCCTTCAGCTGACAGATCCACGCAAAATGGAAGCTTCCCCGACTGGCGTCCACGCCGTTCTCCCCGTGCCTACAGCTCCGCCGCTGGTGATTGAGACCAACGGACACGCGCCCCACGTACACAACAAGCGCAAGACACCGGACCATGATCTCCCGCCCGCTGCAGCGTGCGTGCATCTCCCGCGCGACGACGGTGCGTGGCTCAGTGACGCGATCCGCGATACGCTACGCCGGACGCGACAGAGCGACGTTGCCTCACAGTGGCTCGCAGCGGCCGACGACGGAGACGACGCACTGAGTCTGAGACGCGAGAGCGTCGCGTGCCTAACCTGCGACTTCAGTGGCCAGCGCGAGCAGCTCGACGACCCCTCGCGCTGCTTCATGACGCACGCGATCCTCACGAACCACCACTTTGGTACGACGCTTTGCACGTCTGATGTATGGCACGCACCACATAAACTGACTGTATACCGTTCTCTATGAACAACAGCGCTGCTGCCGCGGAAGAAAAAGCTTTTCTGCGCGCGCTGCGTGGACTTCGTGTACCCGGACGCGCTGCTCGCACTCACGCAGCCGGTGACGCCTTCGCATCACCGCCATAGCAGCCACCACCACCACCACCACCACCATCACGGACAGTCAGCTTCATCCACAGCCTCGCATCACAGCCACCGATCTCGCGCTCCTGCTCTGCGCCGCCGTCTGCTGCGCTCGTCGGCGCGTCGCGGCTTCGTGAACATGGGCAACACGTGCTACATGAACGCGGTGCTCCAGGCGCTGGCGCACAACCCGCTTTTGCAGCACGAATATTTTGTCCTGCGCAGCCATAACACGACGATCTGCGAGCAGAAGCGACGCCAGCAAGCGCACCAGGACGCCGTGCAGCCGCCTGTGGGCGTCACGGAACCTTGCGTGGCCTGCGAGATGTCGTCTTTGCTGCAAACGCTGTTCCCCGCGCCACGCGCGACGCTCACAGCACGCCACTTGACTTCTCCGGTTGTGCCGCAGTCGTTCATGGAGTCGTTCTGGTCCCACGCGCGGGACTTCATCGGCGCGCACCAGCAAGATGCCCACGAGTTCCTGGTCACGCTGCTCAACGGTATCCACAAGCACACGTTACCACGCGCGAGCGTCGGATCCCAAGCAGACGCAGCGTCGCTGCTATCGCCACGCTTCACGCCGTCGGGCCACTCACTGTGTGACTGCGTGGTCCACCAGAACTTCGCCGGCGTGTTCCGGTCCGACGTGACGTGTGTGTTCTGTGACACTGCGAGCTCCACGTACGACCCGTTCCTGGATATCTCACTGTCGTTAGAGTCGCCTGTGTCCGCGACTCCGCGCAAAAACAGTAGCAGCAGCAACGGCAAGAAAGACGGCCCAGTGCAAGAGGCCGAGCGTGACTCGCTGTCGCTGGTGTCACTGCTGCAGCGGTTCACGAAGGAAGAACGACTCAAGGGCGTGAACCAAATCTACTGCAAGCGCTGCTCCCGATACGTGGACGCCACTAAGCAACTCGTGCTCCACAAGCTTCCGAATTTGCTCGTGCTGCACCTCAAGCGGCTCGACTTCCACAAGCAGCGCAAGATCACGGACGCTGTGTCGTTCCCTGTGCGAGGCCTCGATCTGCGCGAGTTCTGCGGCGATGTCACGGAAGCGTCTCCGCTCCTGGCGACGCCCATCAGTAAGAAGCCCAGCAACCGCAAGAGCTCAATCGCCAGTGAGCTCACATCCAACGGACAGCACAGTCCCATGACGCCCCCGGCGACGATGGTGCGGGATGCAGTGTACGATTTGGCAGCAGTGGTGTGCCACCACGGAGATACTGCGAACGGTGGCCATTTCACGTCGTACGTGCACGCATCACCAGATGAGGCCACGCACTTGGACGGAGCGTCCGACGCCAAGCCGACCCAGTGGCTCCACTGCGACGACGGCAGCGTGGAGCCTGTAGCGACTGAGAAAGTGGAAGAGAGCCAAGCGTACATGCTGCTCTACGTGCGCCGCCGCCTGTTTGTGTAAGATCTACAGTTTGTTTCCGGGGTGGTCGCGCACACACTCACTGAACAAGACGCCAGGACGATTTCTGCCTGTCACTTTCTGTGAAACCGCGAGAGAGGCAGTTGGCCACACCAAGATTCGACGGCAGCAACGCGCACGCCACTAAGATGCTGCGGTTCCTCGCTGACGTTGGATGGGTTGCCATCGCGTGTGTGGCGATGTGGATCGTCGGTCCGACGAACAGCGCGAAGCAAGCCGAGACGAGTCGCCTCCCAACTCCAGCGAGTGATGAAGCACCGCCCAGAGAGTCCGAGGATGGCTCATATGCTCCAGCTTCGTCCCCCAGACGCCTCCGAATTCCCATTAATCTAGTGACGCGTCGTCACACGAAGCATCGCAGTTCACGCCGTCGCGAGCCCACCGCCAGACGCTCGCCACCACGCGAAGATCTCCACGCTCGCCTCTCGCCGGACGCCCTTCTGCCCGCGATTCTTCACGCTGGTCTCCCTCTGTTGGTCGTCTTCCCAGCCATACAAGCCACTGCCTCTGGGCCAGTTAGCGTTGCTCTCCACCAAGCGCACGGAAGAGAAGGCAGTGCTGCTGCGCATTCGATCTCCCGTCGCCGTCGCGATCATCATTGACAACCGACGAGAAAGGCGCATCCCGCCATTTATAGCCAATCAAACGCGATTGAGGTTTTATTTCATCCAATCAAATTAGGCGGAATCCATTTCTTCGATCATTGGATTCGATTTTCTTCCTCCCCATGAGCCAACCAAGCAGACAGACGCGCATCACGCGGCACCTGCCCACCTCCACAGTCCTATGGTCCCGCTGCTGCGTCTAGTGACGTGCACAGCCATCTGCCTGGTCCGCTCTGTGTGCGCGTCATCCGCAGGCGACGCGTTCAGCACCTGCAGCAGCAACAGCAGCAGCTCCAGTAGCTACGCTTCTCAGCAGTGCACTGCTGACCTCGCCGCGCCCTCAGCTTCCGCAGCCTCAACATGGAGCGAGTCATCTCCTACAGATCTCCCTATCAGTGACTTCCACGTCACCATCGGCATCAAGAGTAGCGTGCTCGACGGCGTGGAGTCGCGGCAAACCATCCGCGAGACGTGGGCCAGTGGCTTACCCACAGACATTCGCGTGGTGTTCCTCGGCTGCCAACCCGACTTCTCACGCTTCAACAGCAGCGAAACGCAGCGTCTCCAGAATGAGATCGCGTCGGAACGGCTGCAATACGGCGATCTACTGATCGACGAGCTGCTCTCGTGCCACGACTCGTACCAAGACCTGGTCAACAAGGTGCTCGCGTTCTTCCACTGGTCAGCGCACCACCCAGTCGTGAATTATCCTGCAGCCACCAAGGCCTTCGTGATGGTCGCGGATGACGACGTGTACATCCGCCTTGACCGCTTGAGGGAGCTGCTGCTGCTCGATAGTGTGTCATCCACTCGCTTCTACGGCGGCCAAGTGTGGGCAGTGCAGCACGGCCGGCCCATTGAGCCACGACGCAATCGGTTCAACACCAAGTACTACTTGCCGTACGACCAGTACGCCATGAGCCATCTCCCGCCCTTCGCCAACGGACCACACTACATTCTCTCGGCCGATGTTGCGCGCTTCCTGGGTGAGCACCGCGCTATGTTTCGCGGCGTGGGAGGCGAGCGCAGCAGCTCTTCTTCGAGTAGCGTCGGCACGCTGGACGACGTGTCGGTCGCACTGTGGACGCTGGCCATGCAGATCCATCCCAAGCATTTCCCACAGTTCAGTAATCTACGCGACATCATGTGCCGCAACGAATTGATCTCCTACGCCGACATCACGACGACCGCAATGCGGCAGATCCACACGAATCTCCAATCCAAGCGCAGCTTCTGCAGCGACTTCAGCTACGTGACGTGGCTCAAGCGAGCGAGACCCCGCACGAACAACAGCGACATCACACAGTACGCTGCTGCTCCAGATCCCGAGGTGCAACGGCAGCTGGACTCGCTGTACGTCTCCACTCGAGCCGTGCGGCCGTCGGAGATGGATCCCGTCGACGTCTTCCTCCATATCTCCCTCCAAGACGACGCAAACCCCACCACCGACACTGTTCGCGTGCAGTATTCGCCGTTCTTCGTCTCGTTCTTCACGTTCTGTGACAAGACAGCAACCCGCGTGCAAACCACGTTCGGTATTCTGCTCAATCGCAATAGCATCTTCTGCCAGTGGCTACTCAATACGCTCGTGGACAATGTCGACCTAGTGTTTCAGCACCAGCCAATGCGGCGGCCGACCTTCAAACTGCTGCAGCACAACATCGCAAGCGACGACGAGTCGCCGCTCGTGGCCGTGGCCATCGCTTCCAGTGCACGCTACGCAATGGTGGTGATCGAGTGTCTTCTAGCGCAGATATATCCAGGAACGGAGCTGTTCCTCGTCGATGAGTCGGACTTGAAAGACTGGAACAAGTATCGCGCCCCGGATATCGTGGTGTTTGCACCGGCTTCGGCCACTGGTAGTCTCGATAAACAGCACCAGATCATGAGAAGCTACGTGGATGAGTACGCGCATACGAGTCGGATGGTGATGCTCGGATACGTGGAGCAGACCGATGAGAGAGTGATCGTGCTCTCACCACGATCACCTGTTCAGTACGTGCAGCGTCCCCGCCGCAGTCAGCAGTTGTATCTGCCAGCGGCGGCCAAGGCCTTCGCCGCGAGCGAGCTGCATTCGCCAGTGGAGTTGCTTCAGCTCACTGATATGAGTGAGGTATCTTCCTCTGAGAAGCCCCCGCGCCAGTTCTGCGTGGATCAATACGCACTACAGGAGTGCGATCTCCCACATCGCCAGTACTTTTTCAACCTGCTGAACAGCCTCGACCACGTCGACGCTATCGGCAAATGTCCTGGCAACCGCCCCAAGCCGATCACGGAAAGCACACACCCGATCACCAACGAGACCGCGTTCTATTTGGATGAAAAGATCGCGTTGTACAGCGGCTACAAGTTTGTGATCGCGTTCGAGGACAGCGTGACCACGCCGGGCTACGTGAGCGACACGATCGTGGCGGCGTTTTTGGCCGGTGCGGTCCCCATCTACTATGGCCACTCGGCGACGGCGACGCAGCTCTTCAACTCACGAGCGTTCATCGACTGCGGCGCGTTCCACTCGCTGCGCGCGTGTGCCAGACACGTGCTGGCGGTCCACGCGTCGGCGTCGCTGTACGGCGCGTTGAGACGCGAGGCTCCGATCGTGAACGTCACGGCGTTTGTGGACGCATTCTCGTGGCATCCCGACGTCGTGGACTTGGTAAGTAGACAACGCGCAGACACTGCGAGCGGATCGACGATCGCGCTGCTCAGCGAACAGCTCAAGGAGCTGCTGGACAACCACGTTGCGTGAGAATTAGTTGAATTCAAATGGATACACGTAGTTGAAAGTGTATCCATTTGAAATGCGTACTTTTAAGTACGCATTAAAATGCGTACTTAATGCGTACTTACAAGTTGTGAGTCATCTGCACCTGAGATGTGAGCCGATCAGCTGGGCGTCCATTACTCACGCTGTGGACCTCTTCGCAATGCGTCACTTCTGGAAGTTGACCACTGGCGTCGGGCACGTGGACGTCCCGGGCCATTCCACGATTGCCAGCGTCGTCCTCACTGTAGATGGACCGCCTGCCAACCACCATGGGCCAAGTCCGCAGCGACGAAGCTGTGGAGAAGCAAGTGGATGTGCCTAACGCCCGCGGCACCCAGGAGCTGCGCCACGCAGAGACCGAGGAGACCAAGGAGACCACCCACGCAGCCCCAGCGGACGCGCCAGTGCATCCTAGTAGTCCAGTCGCCGTGCCGCTGCCTGTGCCGCCTGTGCCCGCGCGCCCGCCGAGTGAGACCGTGCTCACCAACGCGTCGTTGTTCCACCAAATCGTGAGCTTCCAGGACGGTCTGCCTGGTCTACTGCGCGAGCTCAAGCGCGAGACTCGGGACTACGGCGGCGAGGAGTTCGACCTGCCGTCGGCAGCAGCCAAGCACCACAGTGTGCGCGCGTTCGAGATGATCGAGTCGTTTCGCCCGCTGCCTGAGAACGCATACCGCCGCGATCTCAACTATAACGTCGCAGCCAACGTCGCCAGTAGAGAGGGCGCCGGTGCGGTGTTGCGGTGGATCATGAACTGTCCGACAATTGAGCACCGTTTGAACCGCAAGGAGCTCAAGGATCTGTGGAAAGACGCGGTGAGTAAATTCAAGCCAGGCAACTTCAGCGTCTTGGAGCTGCTGAGCGAGTACTTCACGCCGACGCAAGTCAAGAAGCTGGAGACGAACACGTGGTCTCAGATCCGGAGTGTCGAGCTGCTCCAGTGGCTCACGGAGCGCTACACGATCTCCATCCCCACGGACGTTTTCAAGCAAGCGATGTACCGTCATGACGACGCGATGGTCAATTACTGGCTCTCGCATCGTCCCGAGCCCATGCCCAAGGGTACGCTGACCGACGCGGTGAACTCGAGTTCGTGTTCCCTGTTCATGAAACTCATTTTCGACAAGGAGCGGGTTCCTGACCAGAAAGAACGCATGGATCTGATCATGAGGGCGGTAGAGCGGGAAGATTTCACGCTGCTGCGACTGCTGCACAATTTCCGGTCGAAGTATCCGTTCAAGAAGGCGCCCGTCAAGGCGCTTGAACTGGCGGCTGCGCGTGGCCACTTGGAGCTCTTTAATGAGCTGTATCTGCACCACGACGACATCATCAGTGCGCGCGCGTTCGCGTTGGCGGCGACCAACGGCCACCTGCATCTGCTCGAGTTCATCTTCGAGCGTAAACTGTTCGAAGGCATCCCCGAGGCGATGGACGGCGCTGCCGCTAACGGCCACTTGGACTGCGTGCGCTATCTGCACGAGAAGCGGCACTGCCACTTCAAGGCGACGACCAATGCCATGGACAGCGCGGCAGCGAACGGCCACTTCACCATGGTGAAGTACTTGCACGAGAACCGATCGGAGGGTTGTACGGCGCAAGCACTGAATGGCGCCGTGAAGAATGGTCACGAAGAGATCGTTACGTGGCTCATTGAGCACCGCAGTGAAGTACGTTCTGCTGGAGGTCTTGACGGCCTGCTGATGGCTGGAAAGATCAGCGAGTGGCTGTTCTACCGCGAAGAGTGGAAGCTCTTCAATGACGACGCCGTGGACGGCACCGACCACATCAGCGAACTCATGTACGAGGCCGGTCGCAAGGGAAAGATGGCGGCGGTGCGCTTTATTGTGAAGACGCTCAACCGCGAAGATCTG
>JAADXI010000479.1:0-20662 GCA_023337615.1 Pythium brachiatum | reverse complement strand
TTCACGAGGACCCTGGGATCCTCGATGGTTGTCTGACCTTGCCCTTTGTCACCGGCCTGCACCACCAGCATGAACCGTGGATATCGATCCTACTGCAGTCACTCGTGGACATCGCAGTCGCCGAAGGGACTACCTGGGCATTGTCCACCAGGATTGCTAGTCAATTCCCGGCACAAAGAGAGTAGACTAGGTTGGGTAGCCACACACCTTCGTGAAAACATCAATCAATGCGGGGACAAGTCAAGGAATGACATATCCATTCTCCATTTGTCATTGACTGAGCAATGATATCGCACGATACTCACGTATAAAGCTACTGCACTAAACTGCTACTGCTACTACCACTTCTGCGACTACTGCAATGACTACACAAAGTGATCCATCTATCTAACACACACATACATCACTGCAATCGTGACTTAACTTGACCTTGACCTTGACTTCAGAGACGCCAAAGCTTACTGCGCAGGCAGCTGCACCGTGCCAGGAACATTGCCGTCCGCACCGACATCAGCCACACTTTGGCCACCAACAGCACTCGGGCTCGCGTTCAGATCGTCGAAAGACCGCGTCGCTTCGCCCTGCACAACTCCACCGGCCGGAGGGGCCACCGCGCTATCTCCCTCACGAGCAATACCCGCAGCAGGCGCGGCGACAGCACCTCCAGCAGCAGAAGCAGCGCCAGTAGCAGCAGCAGGAGCAGCACCCTTGTTGCCCATGTTGTTCACCGCACCCACGATCTTCTTGTTCGCAAAGTCGCCAATCAACGCACCAATACCGGCACCGAGCTTCGCACCCACAGCATTCGCAGCAGCATCGCCCTTGCCACCGCCCACAGCAGCAGCACCGGCAGATGCGCCAGCACTAGAAGACACCGTCACCGCGTTGCCAGAGCCACCCGCCACAAGCTTGCTGGCCAGACCAGAGCCCACACCGCCGCCAATCCCAGCACCGATGCCCGCGCCAACGCCGCCGCCAATGCCGCTGCTCAGACCGGCAAAAAGGTTCGTCAACTCGGCGTGCTCTGCGCCAAACTTCTCAGTCACCTTGTCGCCGATCTTGTTGCCGATCGTGCTGCCAATACCAGCGCCGATACCCGCACCCACGCCCGTGCCGATCTCGCCGAACAGCTTGCCGGCCATGGCCGCAGCCTCCGGATCGTTCTTTGTCTGTACGCTTGGAAGCACCTTGCTCACGAGGTTGGAGCCGATGGCCGCGCCGACACGCGCACCGGTGCTGTCGCTCTGGCCTGCGCTAGTCTGCTGCTGCTTCAAAGCTCGGATGCGCACACGGGTCACCGTTTGCACGACTGGTGCGATTGTGTAGATGGTGGTGGTCGTGTCGTTGATAGTCACACTGACACTGGCGATTGCGGTCGCAGTACCAGTGGTATCGGCCACATCGTGCGCAAAGACACCGATCGTGGCTGAGGTCGAGGCGACGAGCGCCAGCACGCACACGAGGAGAGAAGACTTGATCTGGACCATGGCGATCAAGTTGTTGTTGTTGATGATGGTGTGTGTGTGTGAGAGAGAGAGTAGCTCGCTGAGCACTTGAGCGCGAGTGGGATAATGTGGGAATGAGATCGCGGCAAAGCCTGCATCCCCTGCGTGATGCTGCACTCGCCCACTCCGTCAATCAATCGGACGAGGGCCTCTCTATGCTGGTAGCCGCGCACAGAAGCATCCGCTGGGCAGCGTCACCATCAATATATCCACGTGGGATGGACCACGTCGCTACGGACAGCGACTGCTGCCCATGATCCCTTCCATCCCTTCCAGCATATTCATGGACTGCTTCGGTTCCAACCACACTCGGCCAAACACACGACGCCCCACTGGCCACACCAGCAGCTACAGTCTGTCTACAGATCGGCAATTGCTTGTCCTCGTCGCCAAATCTCCACAGCAGATGGCTTCATGACCAGACCGAGCGGAACGACTGCAGATCGGAGACGAAGAAGTTGATCTCTTCAGTCGGCGCTCATGTGGTCACACCATCTGGGAGTCTGTGCGGACACCCCAAAGCGATGCACTGTGTGAAAAGCTTGAGTCCGCAATCTCAGATATCATTGGGGCTCTTCTGAGGAAGTGCAAATATTCCATCTCTCTACTGGTCGAGAGGCCACTTCACCACTCATAACAACGAACACGCGGATGTCGTTGTGTCTGTTCCATTGCCATGGGAAGCTGAAGCTCCTTTGCGGGGAGAGGCTGCACATACCAGAGTCTGGCCCAGACGGTGCCAATAACTGAGGCTGTGTGTTTTATCTTAGTACATCGGTAACTTGAAGAGAAGTTGCGGTGATTTGAATTGGAAGCATCTGCATCTCCTAACGCGAAGAGTTCCCGGAGCTGGCGACGCAATCCTACACAAAATTCACTATGTATCGAAGTGTTGTGCAAGCCTTAAAGACTATCACTGTTCTTGATCTTCCACATATTTGCGTTGGATCGCCTTGAGGACCTTCTTGTAGTTAATTCGACTGTCTTCGCCACCATCCTTATCTTGGAAGGCGTTCTGGAGGCACGCAATCGCATCCTTGCTCAGTTTCAGACCGATCTGGTCGAGGATCCTCTCCAAGTCCTCGTTCAGGATCGATCCGGATCGCTTTTCATCATGCCGCCTCAAGTAGTCTTCGAAAATTTCGATCTGCGAGTCGAAATCCACACTGGAAAGCTGGTTATACAGCGCACGAATGACGTCGTCGCGTGAACACTGGAAAGATGGCGTCGGGGTCTTGGTAGTTGAGCCAGAGGGTCGTCTAGAAGGCTGCGACTGTGCTTGTGGAGACGACATTCGTGTAGACACGGACGCCGATCCTTGGGAAGGAAGCGTGATGTGCCACTGTGACATAACTTTCATGAAGAGCTTGTACGCGAAGAAACCATCGCGATTGACATCGAACAGAATCTGCAAGCGGTGCTGGTCGCGGCTCGAGAGTTCTCGCTGCGTAGCATCGGCAATGCACTTGCAAGCGATTGACACGGGGAGCACGCCGGTATGCTCGGGCTGGTCTCGGGTGATGAAGAGACGACTGAGCTGAGCGACACAAGGCTTCGACGGATCTTCAGCACTTGGCTTGTACAGCAAATCAGCGAGACCTCTCAGTAGCAGCACGGCGGACGGATCCAACACAAAGGAGTCGAACTCCATTCGCGACAGCCCTCCACTCCCTGTGTTGTGACGGAACACACCCGCGATTTGAAGAAAGTACTGAATTTGTTCACTCGACAGCTCGTACTTGAGGGCGGTGAGGCCCACAGCGATTTCTCGCTGGCCCAGGAATCCACGTCGATTTCGATCGAAATGGTCGAAGACAGAATCCAAGCTCTTGCACAGCTGCGGAATGCTCTGCTCGATGGAGATTGCGCTTTGAAAACCTGCTCGAAGTCGGATTCGAGCGCGGAGGCTGTTGGCAAACCCTGGAAACCATGTTGGCGAAGGTTGCTGGGGCTCGAGAAGAATCAGCGCGCGGGTCAACATCGTAGCGTACTGAACGCCATCACGCGCTTCAGCAGCACGGAACTCGCGCACCAAGACTCCGATCAAAGCTTCTGTGGGCGTGCTCGTATTTCTTCGATCCACGGTTTTAGAAAAGCCGTTCTCCAGCAACACGCTCTTGAAATCTAGAGCTGGAACCAGTCCGGAGTATTGGCGGTCGATCTGCTCGAACAAACCTTGGAAGTCGATGCTTTCCGCTTCACACAACCCGTGTAACTGACGAACTGCTGCCAGTGCTGCTGTGAGTAGCGATCCCGAGTCTTGTGAAGCATCAATGGTCTGGCTCAGCTCTGAAGCTTCGGTTTGATGCTTTGAGGATTCTCGTAGCCACTTGCTCACTCCCTGCAGTGATACTCGCACAGCTTCTTCTTCATCTTCATCTGAGCTCTCGCCTTTTGCGTCTCGTCGTTTTGTGCTGCCGCCGACAGAATATTTCTGGATGAGTAAACTGCTTCCTTTCTTCGAGAGCAGAGCTGCAAGTCCACTACGTTCCATGTGCTTCCAGAGTTTGCGGGCAGCGATGTCTCCGTGGTTATATACCACACAGAATTCTTCCAACTGAGAGCACGCGCGGTCGAAATCCTTGCGCGAATACTTGATGGCTGACAAAACCGCCGAGCAAAGCCGATCTTCATCTTCTTTTGAAAGCCGGCTCTCCGCGTCTTCTTTGCTCGTTGTAATCCTGGAAAGAATTCGCAACGCTGATCCAGCAAACTGCACGAGATGAAGCTTCCCACCACCATTTTGGCTGCCGTAGATAGCAAAGATGGACTCGACTTCTCGTGGCGATATCAACGCGCCTAGTTGCTTGATGCAGACGATAAACTGTGTTCGATCCACTTCATCTTGCCCAGCGCTCGCATCGGACACCACGCGAGCTACGTCTTCGATGGTCACCTTGTTCGATAGCAATGCTCGACGAAGCTTGCCTAGCGTCTCATCGAGAGCAGACTTGCCTTGTTCAAGTTGGACTTGTTTGCGGTGCTGCATAGCCACTTGGCGGCTCGTTTCTTTCCAATTGAGCTGCACGAAGGATCCATAATCGACATTGTCGTCCATGTTTCGATCGTAGGTGAATAATAGCGCACGTAGTTCATCCGAGCTCAGTGGCAGACGCAATGACTCGTGACAGATCTTTGCGAATTCCCCTCGTGTCACGAAACCAGAACTCAGCTTGTCCATAGCGCTGAATGCCTCACGCCAGTTCTCGAGCACTTTGGTGATCTTGACTTGTTCACTCGACTTGCCTGCCACGAACTGACGCAACTTTGCCTCGATGCTTTCGATCTCTGGTGTCACACTTGGCGTCGTCCAATCCAAGAACTGCCGGTAGTTGACTCCAAATGATCCTTTTGTCTTGGTACCGAAGTTCTTAGCCAGGTTCGTGATTTGCTGTGCAGTAAACAGCACAAACCCGATTCGAGGCACGACGGCTTCGAATTGAGCGAGAGAAACCAATCCGCTTTCCTTCCAGTCAAACCGCTCAAACGCCTCGAGCATCTCGGAGTAGGGTGAACAAATCAGCGCGCGGCTACTCATCGCGATCTGTTGAAGCTGCGGCAACTTGTACGCATTCAAATCATCGTCCCGAATAGGCTGGTCTTCACTTGCCGCGACCTGCTCCAGCTTGAGTGCAAGATTGTCGATCGAAATTTGCGCGCTTCGTAAGGCACCTTCCGCCGACACCCCTCTGTCCGACGAAGGGAGAGAGCTGCTTGACTTGGCTAACTCCATCAACGTGTACGAATCCGCAGGTTCAAAGCAGTTCACTTCCGCATTCTTTTGCATCAGCACTGCATGAAGTTGCTCACGTGACAGTCGCCCATCATCTGAATTCACGCGAGTGACGAGCATCTCACGAAGTCTCGTCAAGCCGAACCGAACACAACGCGCAACAACTTGGCGCAGCTTCACAGCAGCAGGCGAGTCGCGCATTAGCTTGATAAGCACGAGATAGAAAACGTCACAGCCCTTGGAATCTGAAAGAAGCACTATCAAGACGCGCAGATCCTTCGCGGACAACTGAAGGCCAACGCGTTTGAGCGCTTCACGGAATCGCTTGACCGACATGCGACCAGTATGGTTGACGTCTCCGACAAGCGTCATGGTCTCTCGTGCTTGAGTAGCATCGACTTGCACTCGAAACAGCACCTGCAGAACAGGAACGAGGCCGCGCTCTTCTTTCTTCGGGTCACTATCCACAGAGCAGATAAAATGGACGAGCGGTTGGTAGGCCACGTTGCCTTGCTCATTTTTTGAGGAGACGACGAAGTGGGTGGCGAGTTGACGCAGCAAATCTGGCTCCAACGCGATTCGTGGGATCTTTGACAGCACAAAACCAAATTGTTTGCGCGAGATCACGCGGGATTTTCGTGCATCAGACAGCTCAGTTTCGATTGCTTCGATCATGTTGGCTTCAAGGCTCTCGAGCTCTTCGCGGGTCCACGTCTTGAGCATTCGCTGCAACTGTGCGTCGATATGGACTATGCTCTCGTTGGCATCGCGTGCTTGAGTGCTTGATGCAGGAACGGCAGCAGCTTGCCTCACGCGGTAGTTTCGGAACTTTCGTTGAAGGATGCGAGCTGCATCATGGTGGAGTGCCTTAGGAACGTGAAGCTGTGTGAGTTGTTGGTGAACTCGGTCTGACAATGGCGTGCTGCTGCTTTGGTCTGTACGCCCAGCATTGGTGGGTTCCGTGACCAACCGTCGACGGTCTCCTTTCTGCTTCTCGAGCTGCTCATACACCAAGCTCTTTGCACTCGACGATGCAATTACTTTCATTCTCTCCAAAAACACTTCCTTGCGGCGGTCGAATTCAGTTCGTGGGTCGGGGGCAGCTTGGTTGGTTGTCTCTACCTTCCGTTCTGTTGGCTTTGATGCTGCCAGCGCTGCATTGCTAGTAGACTTAGCCTGTGACGAAGGCCTCGAACTGGTGGTTTGACTGTGGTTGGATCCTGTCTTCAGTCCCTCCTCATTCAAATCCTTTGCATCGCCTGGCGTCACCTTCGCGACATCAGAGTCGTTATCTCCGAGCTGGGTCGCCGCTGTTTGACTCTCCTTTTCCATGAAGTCTTTGTACGACTTGTCAATGTCGAGTAGTTCAAATCCCAATACACCCAGACACCGCTTGAACTCAGCTCGACTCACATACCCACTCTGCGCATGGTCGAATCGCTCAAACGGTTGTGACGGAGACGACACCGCCAGCTTTTTCGACAGTCTATCTGGTGTGAGGAACACACGAAGCGTATGACGGATCTTGTGCAGCAATAATCGCTCAGCACACGTGATGCGCGGGTTGATGTGCTGCTTCAAGTAGTGGACTCGCAGCTTTGGCGAATCTCCACCGCTTGTCGTGCCCGCTCGTCGCTTTGTGAATACTCGCTCCACTAGTTCCATCTCGGCTTCGCTGACAAACGCGCCAAACCGCTCAATTCGCTTGCGAAATTCAGACGCGGTGATTTCTTTCAAAGGCTGTTCTCGGTTTTGTGCATTTGCTGCAGGTATGAAGAGATCTTCGACTGAGACGATTTGCTCCGTATCGATGGCATACTCAATTCGCTCTTTCACCTTGGACGTCACGAGCTCGAGGGATTCAGGTGGCAGAGCATAGGTGAGGAATTGGCGATAGTTCACTCGGCCGTCCATATCCGGTGCAAACATTCGCATGACAGCATGCTGCTGATCGTAATCCAACGAGTTGAGGTCGGCTGCTGGTCTCGAGCTTCCCAGCCGGCGTGAAGACGAGTACAACTGAGCAACTTGGAACGGGTCTTTCCACTCAATGAGCACGGAAATATCTCCTGCCGGTTGATCGTTGTGATCGCGTAGTTGGAACCAACCGCGGAGACTTTCTCCCTTGACCAGCTCTTCCAGGAGAAGACTGCACCGACCAATTGTGCCGTCAGACGTGTCGTCGTTTTCAGCAGTGGCTTGATCATCAAACACCGTGAACCATAACTGGAACTTGGAGAAGAAGTGAAGCAAACACGCGTCGACTTCCACCGCAAAGAACTGTTTGCTCACGTGGAGATCGAACTCTGGACTTGTCGACGAAGGCACGATGTTGGTGAAAACGTCTGGAAAGCCCAGAATCTGGTAGTGAACGTACGAGGATGGAGCTGTTGAAAGGACGTCTCCGTTCGACTTCTTCTTCTTCCCGTAAGAGCGAAGACCACGGCACGCAAATACAGTGATCTGGAGCTCGTTCACGGCCTTCTCGTGGTTGTTGTTATATCCATCTTCGAGCAGATACTCATCCACGGGATCGATGGCAGAGGCAGCGAGACTGTGCTTTCGAAGTAGCTGGATATCTTGTGGGTAGGAGCGCAAGTGAAGTTTCCATATCTCCGAGATTGGTGCTGCTAGTCGTACGACAGCGTTGAGAGTTCCAATCACATTGTCGTGCTCCGTACCGAACGCCAGTTTGATTGGAAGCTCGGGCTCTTTGATCACTCCTTTCGATCGCAGCAGGCTTGCTAGCGACACACTCGCGCGACCGACAAGTCGAAAGTCACCTTGAATCGCCTGATGCAATTCAAACACGAGCAACTCCGACGCGAGGTATCGAAGGAAGAACGCATCGATCGTGACACGAAACGTGGACGAGAAGTTGTACTCGGGTCGGTTCCCTACCAGCAGCGGTGTCGACTGGGATTCAAAATCGTAGAAATCACAGAGCACGAATGTTGACGAGTTTGACGAGATGACAGTGCGATCGAAGGTCGCACCAATGATCCAGATTTCGAGTAGCTGCTCACCTGGCGACAGATCTCGCGCGGCCATGACGAGCGATTCGGATAGCGAGGCCACGTCAACTCCATCGTCCTCATCGTCACTGGATAAATCCATCTCGGACAGTTTCTTGTCCGTCTCCTGGGCACGCAACAGTTTCTCACGGGCGTACTTCAGTTGCCGATTCTGGGCCTCTAGCAACTGGATGCGTTGCTGTCGATCATCAGCCGCAAGCTCCAACTGTTTGATTCTCTTTTGAAGAGCGCCCGAACTCGAAACGTTTTTGGTAGTCAGCTCGTCGATCTCTTGAGCCAGCTCGCGGTTGATACTTGTCTGAGCATGCAGCATTTTCTCACATCGCTCGAGCTCTTGAATTGCCTTGAGATGAGCCAATTGCAGAACGTGGACTCGGTTTCTCAAGTGTTTAATGCTGTTGGCATCGCTTCCTCCTTCCGCAGGCATGAAGAGAGACCCAGACAGTGTTTGGTCTGGATACCGACGAGTGACGACAGGCATAGCGCTGCACCAAAAAACAATCCGAGGAGATTAGATTAGTGGCAAGCAAATACGCTATCACAAGATCAAGCACCATACCTCGAGGCGCTGGAGCTCACAAACGAAGGAGGCTGTTCTCCTTTCAGAGGGGAAGATGCAGCATCTCGACGTTCTGGCTGGATCGCAGTATGAGTCGAGATCGGTGAAGGTCTCTTCGGACTTGGATCTCGCACTGGCTGAGCCGTGATGGTCGGGTACGAAGTCATCGTCGCAAGACTGCGCGCGTTTCTCTCTTCAGTGAGCTGCTGACGAAGCTTGTCCACGTCTTGTTCGACCGCTTCTTTCGCCTGCTTCATGAGCTTGACGTTGCTTTGGAGTTCTTTGATGGTGCCTTGCAATTTCTGATGCTCCTCCGTCATGTGTGCGATCGTTGCCTTTTGTTGCTGACTCAGTTTCTCAAGGTCGAACAGTTTATCGATCCGCTCTTTCCGCTGAAACGCGTCGTTGATGAATGGGCTCTCGCACAGCGACGTCATGCGGTCCTCCAGTTTACGATTCTGGTCTCGCAGCATTGTGATCTCGCGTTCCAAATCACTTGCTTTCGAGAGACGCACCTCGAGGTCTTCTTTCTCAAGCGCCATGTCTTGAAGCTGGCTTCGAAGCTTGTGGACTTGGCGGTTCATGTGCTCCAGTTGCTCAATTGTCTGCTCTTGGATCTCCCGCTCCGCTGCGTTGTTGGCCTCCAGGTTCTCGTAACGCGCATTCAGAATCGCCACTTGAGCTTGGCGGTCGCGCAGCTCCCGCCGTAAATGCTCGACATCCATACTCGATATCCGTGCGTCTCTACCACCGTGAAGCTCGTCACCGGCGTCATCGTCGCTGCCACTGTTGTTGTTGTTGCCGTCACTGGATCGTCGTTGTACTATTGTCGATGACCGCTTCCGCAGTTGTTCGTTCTCGCTCTGTAGCTTCACAAGCTGCTTCTCCGCGATCACGAGTCGGTTCTTCAGCGCCATTTCGAGATCTCCAGATAAATGATCACGGTGTACTCGTCGCGCATTGTCCACTTGCCGTTCCAGCGGCCCGCTCTCCTCCACGGCACTTCGCTTCGCCGCGCCATGGACTTTTACACCCGATGTCTTCCGCATCGCCATGCCGCTCGAACTCGCACCCATACTCGCATTCGTCGCACTTGCGGACGGCGCTTTCGGGTTGGAATGGTACTTGAGCTGGTGTTGGCGCATCTTCTCCTCGAGGACGCGGTTCTTCTCCATCAACGCTTGGTTTTTCTTGCGTAGCTGCATGTTCTCGCTCTTGAGTGACTGGACAAACTTCTCTGTATCGAGATCGCGCTTTACAGGCACGAGCCCTGCAGCAGCGGTTCCATTCGCTGTCGTCCTCACACCTCCTCCACTTGCCGCACCGTCTTGCTCGTCCTGGTTGTCCTCGCCGCCCGCGAGCTTCTTCTTCTTCATGCTCTCTTCGATTATCGCCAACTTGGTGAACATCCTGTGATAAATTCACATCAAGAGCAGCTTAGAATACTGTTCTTTCACGACAATGCAGCAGAGAGCCGTGATGGGAAGCCAGCGTACCGCTTTATCGTCGCCTCCTGCTCGTTCTTCTTCCGCTTGAGCACGGTGTTCTCATCGCGCAGCAGCAGATACTTCTCCTCAAAGTCGCCTGCCATGGTTGCTTCTCGCCTCTTGTTGTTGGAGAATCCTCCGACTCGTTGGATTAGAAGAGTTTTGTTGGCGTTGGATTTGAAGAGTTTTGTTGGCGTTTTGTTTGCCTCGGAAACGTTGGCTGCCGCTTCAACATGTTTCAGACGGTTTCGTCACCAAATCCGACCGACCCACCTGGGGATCTCTGGAAGTGGAGCCTCCACTGTAGATTGCACTTTTTCGACCGACCGACCAGATGGTTCCATCTCTGCCGTGACAGTTACACGGGTTACACGGTTGCCCAATGAGAGGCGTAACACGTTGCCGCTTGAGGGGGTTATCGCTCAACAGAACCAACCAACCAATAACCTCACGCACCTCGTGTGTCATCCAAATCCGTACGCGGGCAGCATCAAGCGAGAGGAAAGGCGGCGACGAAGACCGACGCCCCCGTAAAGAGAGAGAGAGAGAGAAAGCAGTCAGCTAGATCAACCAGTATGAGTGCCGAGACGACCACGCAGCACGAGCAGGTGCCAGTGGCCGAGCCAGTGGAGGACAAGGTGGAGAACGTGAGCGAGGAGCTCGTAGAGGAGGAGCAGGGCCAGGAGCAGGAGGCCGTGGAGCTGGAGACGCCCGCGGAGATCACGATCAAGCACCCGCTGCAGCACCGCTGGACGCTGTGGTACGACAACCCGAAGAAGCGCAACTCAGCCGAGTCCTGGGAGGAGAACCTCAAGAAGATCTACACATTCGACACGGTCGAGGACTTCTGGTGGTGCGTTAAACTGCAACCGTGGACACGTACAGCCGGTGATTGTGAGAAATGGGGGACTGACTGTGGCTGCTGTAGCTTGTACAACAACATCCTTTCGCCAACTAAGCTCTCGGTGGGCAGCAACTACCACTTGTTCAAGGAGGGCATCCGCCCAATGTGGGAAGACCCGATCAACGCCAAGGGCGGCAAGTGGATCTTCACCAACGCCCGCTCCCGAAAGGCTAGATTAGATGAGTGCTGGCTGCACGTGGTACGTTTAGCACACCATTGTTCGGACTGCTTGTCGCGAATATATGGGCTAACGTAGGCGACTGGATGGTAGATGCTTTCGCTGATCGGCGAGTCGCTCCACGACGAGGACGACATTTGCGGCGCTGTCGTGAGTGTGCGTAAGGCGCAGGACCGTATCGCGATCTGGACGGGCAACGCCGAGCTGGAAGACCTCCAGCGCGCCGTCGGCCGTAGCTTCCGCAGCTGTCTGAGCGACTTTGGCAAGAACGAAGTGCTCAAGTTCCAGTCGCACGCAGACGCGGCCGCCAGCGGCTCCAGCTTCCAGAACGAAGTGTACGTCTTTGATCGCTCATTTTCTGTCGTGCGGGAGGATGTGAATGCTGACGTTGCTGTGCTGTGGTGTGGTGTTTGTTTCTCAGCATGTACGAGGCTTAAGAGAATCGTACCAACTTCGTTTCGCTCGAGATTGTAATTCTTTATCTTCGATTAGTAGAGCTTCATGTTTGCATCGACTCGTGCCTTGTGATGTCTAAGTATCTCTAGTGGAAGTAGTAGATACAGACAGTTTGGGGGATGAAGGAAACATTGCATTTAGCCAAGAGCTGCTTATTCCGACACTGCGAACAACCGCACAGTCTCGTCGTCGCCGCCTGTGAGCAGACCGATTGGCGTGATGCTGCCTGGCTCGGAGATGAATCCCATGTCCAAGATCATGTCCGTGTGGCCGGCGAAAGTCTTGAGCTGCTGACCACTGCGGGCGTCCCAGACGTACACCAGGCCCTCGACAGTACACGTGTACACAATCGGCTGAGTCGGGTGCCACATGAGCTTGGTTACACCAGCAGGGTGCTGGCAAATGTGTCGGCACTGAGCAAAATAGACGCATGAAGGTCAGGCTCAAGTCAAAAACAGACACTGGAAAGACACAAATGAACGAACCTGGTAGGTGGACAAGTCCCAGATACGAAGGGCTCCGCCGAGGCAGCCCGTGGCCGCCCAGTTCATGGTGTTGCAGAAGCCGCCGCTATCGATCCAGAAGAGATGAAAGTCAGCACTTCTATCCGAAACAAATCACGGTGAAAGAGCACTACTCACCATTCAACCGAGTTCTCCGTCGCCTGGACTTCAGCGTTGATCGTGCCAGCGCGCGAGTCGCTGCCGTCGTGGGAGAACGTAGCGAGAACGCGCTTGCCCTGCACCTGAAGGAGGCGAGCCGTACCATCCTGGGAGCCGCAAAGCGCCAGGGGTTGCTGTCGTATTCACGAAACAGACATCAGCAGTAGTTCTACCGCAGGAAATTGCTCAACTGTCGACTCACGTTTGGGTGGCACGCAACAAAGCACACTGGGCCTTCAAAGAACTCATGGCCGCGGAACACGTGGGTGCACTCGCCCGTCTTCGGGTTCCACAAGCGCACAGTCTGGTCGATACTGCCAGTCACGATCATCTAGAGGTCACCAAATCACTCCTCAGCAACCAATCTCTACCATCAATCGCTGCACCCATCGGGAACATACCTTGCCCGTGCCAGTGAACGAACCGCAGGTCACGCCGTCCTCGTGGCCAGCAAACACCTGCATGCACTCGCCCGTGGACGCCAGCCACATCCAGATCGTGCCGTCGCCTGAGCCGGCCAGCACGACGTTGCCCTTCGAGTGCCACGTCAGCCACTCCACCTCCTGCGAAGGACCTTCCAAGCTCTGCACGAGCTTGCCCGTCGCAACCTCCCACACCTTGACGAGACCGTCGAAGCCGCCCGTCGCCGCGTACTTTCCGTCAAAGCTGAAGTCCACCGACGCGACCGTATCCGTGTGGCCCTCGAGTCTGTGGAGAACGGAGCCATCTTCACGGTTCCAGATCACACCGACGTCATCACCACCACCCGTGATCACAATGCGCGGGTCTTGCGGGTGCACCTTCAGCGCGTACACTGGACCAGAGTGGATCTTGAACGTCTGGAAGGATAGCACAACACAATCGCGTCAAAATCGTGCGTCCTGAGGGCCACAGAGGCCCAGCATCAATGCGGCTCGTACCATGAGCGAGTCATCACGGTCCTCCTCTTCGCCCTGCTCAAGGTTCTCGCTGTCATCCTCCATGGTCTCGTCGTCGTCCTCTGTCCACCACAATTGGGTACAATCGGTCAGTGGATTCCACGCAACTTTACCACGCTCGTTCCAGAGCTGTAGAGATTGCCAACTCACCAGGAGGTGCGTCGCCGATAGCGTACTCCTCGAGCGTCTCATCGGCCGTGATGATCTCCACATCCTCGTCCTGAATAGGCTCCTCAATCTCCGCGAAGTTCATGTTCGTCGCTGTAGATTCCGCACTTCTTGGTGGCTGGCGGTGACTGGCTTGTCAATGTTGCTCCAACAAAGACTCCGCCACTCACAACCACCGCAATATATATACGTCCACCCTCTTTAACAACCAATCACATCACCCCTCGTCATCCACTGTCACTATGATTGGCCGTATGGTGTCCCGTTTCGCCAGACGGTGGCGTGATTAGCTTAGCTTCTCACTCACCAGCTCACTTGCCGAACAGCACAGTGGCTATTTCCCCGCCTGTGCCCTTGCGTGGCGGCACTTCGTGAGGAATACTACTCCCAATCACCGAGGCATCTCTCTCTCCCCGCATGGCCTCCGTGCGCCTAGAGCAAGTGGCGGGGAAGCGGTACACGCGCATCGCGCCCCACGAGCTCCTCACTATGCGCTTCAACATCGACGCCTCGTCCGCCATCGTCGTGTGTCTCTGTATGGCCGCCGCGTACGTCGGCGTGCTCTACACGCTGCCCCACAACATCCGACGACTGCCGCGCGATCACCCGACTCACGTACGTGGTTGTCACTACGAGAGGAATGCACATAGATCCCGTGTACTGACGAACTGTGCGTGTAGATCCTGGCGCGCTTCCTGCTGATCTGCATTTTCTGTGCGTTGTGTCCGTTTGTGCTCGCCATGTTCTACGAGTTTGTGAGTGTTTCCAAGCCCATGCTTGAAATGTGGGGCTCGCAATGACTTATGCGTGCGTGGCTGTGTGTTAGGATGAGAACTCGATCTCGTTTGCGGAATGGCTGGGCATCCGTTCTGAGGGCTTGCTCGCTGCGATTGTGATCCCGCTGGCGCTCACGGCGGTGCTGTTCGCTGGCTCGCTGTTAGCAAACGGCCTGCGATTGATCAGCGTGTCGCGACAGTTCAGCCACGATGGACTGTCGTCTGCGATTAAGAACTCCTCGCTCGTGTTTACTCTCACGCACGAGAAGCTGCCGTCACTTCGCAACTACATCCTCGTACGTCGCCAGTCGAATATCGGCGTCTACAGGCGTGCGCTGAACTTATTATGGTGTGTCTGTAGGGTCCTTTGACGGAGGAGTTCGTGTTCCGAAGCTGCATGGTGCCGCTTCTCGTGTGTGCGCAGTTCAACGCAAAGCAGATCATTCTGGGAAGTCCGTTAACGTTTGGAGTTGGTGAGTGGTCTTGATTCGATTGTACCTGACTGGTACGAATGCTTGACTAATCCATTGATCGCAGCCCACTTGCACCACTTCATCGAACACCTCAAGAGTGGACGATCTGTCAAGGAGTCGCTTCTCATCGTCGGTGCGTGTGGCATCAATTCTGTGGTTTTCTTGCGTTGTGATACTGATTCTGTTTCGCTTGCAGGTTTCCAGTTGATGTACACGTCGCTCTTCGGCGCCTACGCAACGTTCATCTACCTACGAACGGGTACGCCATCCCACCAGTATGCCATTCCAGTCCTAGACTATCTGCTCACTGATAGCTCACTTTTTCCCAGGTCATTTCGTGTCGATCTTCCTCGTCCACGTCTTCTGCAACATCATGGGCTTCCCGGATCTCTCGTTCTTCAGCCCAGACAGCACGCTGCACTCCTTCAGAATACGTACGTACTGGCGACGACAACTCACTGGAATACTCATGCTGACTGTGACATGCGTAGTGATCCTGGTCTGTTACTTGGTCGGCATTTTCCTGTTCTCGAGACTGCTGATGCCGCTCAGCGATCCCGTGATCTACGCGTCGAACATGTGGAATCTGACAATCACAGCAACCGAGAAGGATCTGATCTTCTAGGAAACAAGGAGTATTCGATAGGACGCCACCAAGCAAGCACAGCGAGATAAAGAAAATGGGGCCAGCGGATCGTATATGCCGCTGCTGCCCATGCATGAAACCCACCCAACAGAAATCATATAGAGGCATAAATACCGTCGTCATTCCCATCTTCCCAATATTTCCAGAGCCACCACAATAATGGAGCGGCAATTATTGTGTAGTACTGCACTACCTCTCTCAAGTACGAGTTACGCTTCTCTCGTGAAAATGGGTACACTGTACCCCTGGTTTTGCTGGTCAATTTTGGTTGGCAGGTGGAAGAGCTCTTGGGCCAGCGGCGCTTTCCTCCAAGCGTCACACTCGGAACAAGTCACGAAAGCCACGGCCGCAACACCCAGCGACCGCGCCCTTCATTAGCGTCTACCCTCACAGCACACACACACGCACACGCAGCACTAGTCACTAGTCACCATGGTCGCGGGCAGCAACGGACAGTCGTCCATCGCGCACAACAAGAAGAAGTTCAAGTTCCACAAGAAGAAGCGCGCCGTGCACCGCAACAACAAGAAGGTCCACTCGCTGGACACGGGCTCCGTCACGGTGCTGCGCAAGGCGCGCCCGTCCAAGAAGAAGATGGCCAAGGACTCCAAGCGGAAACGAATCTTTGTCGAGAGCGAGAAGGCCAAGCTGCTGAAGAGCGGCCTGATCACGCAGGAGGACGTCGACAAGCTGGAGGCCGAGGGTGCCGACGCGGACTCGGACGACGACGCCGAGGGCATGGAGGCGGAGAACTAAAGAGGAAGGTTGAAGGCTGTTTAATACTACTGCATGTTGCATATAGAAGCGATTGCAATGATCCAACAGTCGTTCCTGTACTCACTTGCTCTGCTTCCCTTGTGGGGGCCGCGTTCTATTTACTTTATCCACCTCAACGCAGCACTGTACCCACCACAACGCAGCGCACGTTATGTCCTGAATCGGCTTTGGCTTCAAGCGCGATCTGCTTTTCTTCGTGCGGATGTTCCTATCTAACTCGGTCGGCCGCTTGCTCCGCTCGTCTTTCGCGGCGTCTTCTGCTGCGCTTTGCTCAGCTTGGCCTTTGTCGCTGCCTTGGACTTGCCCGGGTTCCGAGGGCTCTTGCGGTCCGTATCCGCACTGTCCGCGCTGTCTTCCCCACCGTCGGATCCAGTGAAGTCTTCATCAGTCTTGGCTCCTCGATCCACCGCGGCGGATGCACGGCCCTGTCATCAGAGAATACACCGTGAGTTTTCATGTATGGTCAGGTTCAACCGCAACCTCAAACGCACCTTGGCTTCCTTTAACTGGTTCTGGAGCGCCAGTACTTCTGATCGCAGCTTGGACTGCTCACTCGTGAGCTGGTCCACGAGCTTGTCCTTGTTCCGCAACCGAGCTCGCAGGTTCTAGAGCCACAGCAAATTATTCAGTTAGCCAACATCATGATGTTTCATCCTTCACTCAAACAGAGGGACTCACCTTGTTCGCGAGTCGCAGCTCGGCCGCCAGCCGTCCTTCGCCGACTGAAAAGCCAGGACCTTCTCCCAGGCCGAGCAGCTTCTGCTTGTTCACGAGCCACGCCTTTTGAAGAGCGGTGTGCGACTCGAGAGCTCGACGGAGCACAGCTGACTGCTGGTCGAACATTTGCTGCATCTCGCTAACTGACGGGGACAGGAAGAAGTCTTGGCCGTTGATCTCGTCCAGCTCTTCCTCAGGCCAAGCTCCAAATCGCTTAGAGCTGCCGCCAGCACTGCCAGAGAGTTCAGCCAACGCCATGATGACGTCGGTTCCCTCAGACAAAGTGAGGCCCGGGAAACTGGGCGTGCTGGCTTCGCGCTCGTTGTCCAATTCCTCGCCAGAATCCCAATCACTGGACTCGTCGGGCCGCCGATGGACTCGACCGCCGTTGCTCACATATCCACCTCTGTCAGATGCCACTCTTGAGTCGTCGGCATCGTCGTATCCCCCAGAATCGTCGTACTCATCGCAACTGGCGAACACGCCTGCAGACGTGATAAAAGCTGTCCACTCTGCTAGTGATCGCGGCTCCACACGTGGATAGAATCGGTCTTCGAACGGGCCGCACTCTTCTCTCCACTTGAAAGGCCATCGACGTTTTTCGCCGTTTGGAGCACTCACGTACGCTTCCTCGAGAGTCTTCTTCGACTTGCTCAACGCCTTCAGGCCCGAGATCTTGGAATCAAGCGAGTCGAGCTTTGTTCGATGGATCTTCATCTGCTCGTTGCAGATCGTCCTCAGTGTCGTCGCAGCCTCCACCAATGGGACCGACCGGTTGTTGATGATGTCGAGCGCCTCGCGGACCACAAGATCGATGTCGCGGGCAAAAGACGCGGAATCATCGTACTCCAATCGGCGAATCTTCGCGAGAACTCGGAAAAGGAACAGACTGCTGCCTTCTTTGCGACCCTTCGGGAGCTCCACACCGGGTAAAAGCGGACCGCAGAATGCCATGCCCTGGGTGTTGTTGGCGATCATGGACCATATCCGTTCGATCTTCTTTGCCAATGCAACCTTGACTGGCGCAGCAGACGAGCAGTGCATACACGTAAAAGCTCGGTTGGATCTCGATAAAACGTAGCTCTTCGGGATCTGTTTGCGGAAATTGGTTAGTCAAAGGTCGATGAGGGAGATCCAAGTACGGACACGTACCGGTGGTAAAGCTTCGTCGGCTATCGCGAGAGGACAATTCGCGCACTTCCACAGCTGATCCTTCACGAACCAGTTTTTCCTGGACGGCCTGAAGAATCCATCGGACTCTTCAACATACTCGCTCGCACCGGAGATCGCGCAGACATGACGCGGACAGAACCACGTCGCATCTTCATCTTTCGGAAAAGGAAAGGAACCGAGGCAGAACTGGTGGTAGACTTTCGTGCACCCGAAAAACTCGCAGACCACGAGCTCACCGCCGTAGCCGCAAATGAGACAGCGCTCTTCGGACTGGCGGTTCTGCTCGTAATCGTCATCTTCAGCATTCATCAGCATCGAGAGCTCCATGGCCTTCTTCGTACTCTGTACGGGCGTGCTGGGGCGAGAGTTCGCATTTGATGGAGACGACGCCTCTGCCTTCGCGCGCTGTGCTTTCTGCTTCTTCACATTCGCCGGTGAAACGTCGGCGTCACTCTTGGGCTTTTCGCGCGGAGCAGCCGGCAGCTTTCGCTTCAACGATACCTCCTTCGCCTTCAGCTTATCCTTTTTGAGCTTCTTTGCGCTGTCTGGGGCGTGCTCTTCAGCGACAAAGCTTTCCTCCTCCTGGCTGGACTCCCACACTTGCTGCTTGGAAGGATCCTTCGCACAGTCCGGACAGTACCAGTCGCCTGGGGGGACGTACTCGAGTGGCGGAGAAAGGCAGTTCATGTGGAACTCGCGCTTGCAGTCTTTGCCGTCGCACAGAATGAGCATGGAAAAGTGGTCGTCTACGCGGTTGCAGATCTCACACGGCATGTCCACAGGCTCCGCTATCCGCTCCATTCTGCAATACATAAACGTTGTTGTCAGTGGCCGTTGATCATGATGGAGAACGACCGCAAACATCTCCAAGACGCACATCCGATCGTAGAAGCGGCGGTGGTGTCCGTCCGTGTCGTCAAGGATCACGCGGGCTTCCTGCAGCGCGTCGATGGCGCGTTGGATCATGTGCGGACTGTACTTCTTGGACGCTTTCAAGGCCGAGTAGTCGTCCGAAAACGGCATGATAGCGCTGCGGTACACCCAGCCACTATACACACACACCGGGGCGACCCGTCAGTTAGAATGAATGGTTCCTTGAGTGTTGAGAACTCCACAAAGCACTCATCCCACGTACTAGTTGCGCGTGCCGAAGAAATACACACAGAGCTGGCCTTTCTTCTGGCGGTGTCGCGACATCTTGGCGAATTCCCCGGCCTCGCTGATCTACACCACACAAACCCAACCATCCACAACACAGCCCGTCAGCAAAATGGGTCACTTCCCGGGTGCTCCAGCCACGCTCTCGTGCTCTCGTCTCTCACTCTTGCAGGCCATGGCGGGTGGCTTCCAGACCGAGCCAGCACGAGTCCTCCGTGCTGGTTCAGCAGCTCGTGCAGCGTCTCGTCACCGGCAAAGGCCTCTACAACATCCATCCACATAAGTGTCCTGTCCACCCGTCCTCCCTGTCCACTCTAGCGTCTGTACACGCACCATAGTACTCCTGCTTGTAGCGGGCGATCTGTTCTGGGTCCATGCCGCTGTCTTCCTGGCCAGTAGAGTCTCACACCGCCTCACACTGGGGGATCCGCTCGAAAGATGACGATGGCGAGGCGACGCGTGGCTCGATTGAGCTCGGACTAGCGTGGGTGTGGCGGTCAGTGACTGGTCACGACACGGACAGTAGGTGGGATGGCCGTAGACGTCCAGAGACGCGAGACGGAGACGCGGATCGCACGCGTATGACGTTGGCGCCACGCTGCTTCTGCTTCCCCCTCGGCGGCCGATACAAAGGACTGACGTTTTGGCGCGAGAGGTGCGTTTTCCATCGGTGCCGGGCAGAAATGGGCCGGGTCTGAGATTTGGACCGATGGTGGGCTCCGCAGCAGCCCGGGTTTGAACTTGAGGAGTCATGTTAAATCAGTATATTGGGAAGTTGACGGGAGTCCGACCGTAAACTGTTTTTACATAAATACCAAACCAGCTATTATTGTAGGGGACAAAATTGATGATCACAAGAACAGCAGTCAGGTCACTAAAACAAGAATAACGGCGTCGTCTTCTTCTGGATTTGAGCGCGACGAGCTGCAATGGATTGCTTCGCGTTTCCTCTTTATCCTACACACACGTTTGAGCGCCTTTCGATTGCTCGTTTTCACGAAATCGCGTTTGCCCGAGACAACTTCGCGCCGCCCACGGCGAGGTCGCTGCGACATTTTATCACATTTTGGGGCGTAGATATTCGGGGACACATAATTAGAGAGTTCTGAACGAGCAACTTTACGGACGCATTTGGGGCCATTTGGCCGCTCGTAAGTTCCATGAGTACAGAGCCTGACGTAGCACTGCAAGGGGTCCCGAAGCGAGTGGTTCGGACCCTCACCGACCAAGTTGTCGCGGTCGGAAGATCCGACCACTTCGCTGTCGATGGGGTCCTGGAACTCGCGTTCATGTGCGGCCAATGGTACACCCTTGTCC
>JAADXI010000478.1:0-20677 GCA_023337615.1 Pythium brachiatum | reverse complement strand
CGTGCGCTTCCGCTTATTGCAGTACGTGGTGGCTGTGCGTGGTGGAGAAGTTGGCGCGTGGATAGAGGACGTCTGTGGAGCCATCCAGCAAGAGCTACGAGAGAAATCGGCCGAGAGCGCCACCCGTCACGCGACAGCATCAACAACCAAGAAGACCAAGAAGCGTGGCCGGGAATCCATGAGCGGGGCTGTCAAGAGCGCCGCCATTGCACTGTGTGAACGCTGTGTGGCCAGGCGAGATGTGAGTCAAGGGCGGAGACGAGACCTGGTGAATGAGCTGCACAAGTGGATGGAGACGCAGCAAGCTGACGCGTCGTCTTATGAAACTATCACCGACTTATGTGCAATGCTGGAAGCTCCGGACGTGGTGAAGATGCTGGAGCCGGTGGCGGCGTCGTCTTCGTCGGTTCGCCAACATGGAAGAGGCCACGGAGGTCGTGTGGGCTCGATTCTTCGAGTACCTCGAAGTGCGTGCGAAGATATTGTGGAAGCTGTATGCTGCGATGGTGTCCAAGTTACAGCATCAATGTGGAGACTCGTGTGGCAACGCCAGAGCGCCAAGATCGGTACACAAACCAAGCTGACGTTGGAGGAGCTGGTGCGGATCTGTGCGACCGCAGACCAGTTCACGCGGCAGACAATATCACATCAAGGTGTAAATGGAGAAGCTCCAGCGTCGATCGGGTTTCAAGTCATCGTAAAGGCAATGCAGGAGATGCCAGACAAGGATCTCCGAGTGGTCCAGCTCCTGCACGCGATCCATGGAGTGCTCCACCGATCCTCGCTAGCTGCTACTTCGCCACTTGTATCCAAGCAACTTCGCACCGTGTTCATTCATTATGTAAGGCAGTTTCTTCAAGGCGGTGGTGAGAATCCCAGCGTGCCCACTGCCGTCGACGACTCCAAACCTGCAAGTCGACAGGCGCGCGTAAAGCAAGATCCGCAGCGAGCTCCGAGCAACAGCGCGACGATCAGCGATCTCGTGGGCTGCCTTCAAGTACTGCACGAACTCATCAAGAGTCGCGACTACTTGAGGGAGGGACAAGCAATGGCAACCGACCAGCATGTACTCTTCGAGCTGTGGCATGGGATCATCCTCCAGTTGTCCTGCCAGCCCGCGTCGGCCTTGGCACCACCGTGGTCCATGTGTCTGGCTACAATCGCTCAGTGCTGCGAAGAACTGAAAGCCTCATCAGTGCAGTTCGCCAGTGATTTTGAAGAGTTTGTGAGCTCCGTCGTCACTGAGCTGATCGTGTCCAACGGCACGCGCCTCAGCTTTCGAACTAAATCCAGTGCCGTAGATATCCCGGTACACGAAGCCAATCGAGACGCCATCGAGACTGTACTTTCGATGATCTTGTCGAGCAGCAGACCAAACATTCTTGTCCAAGTCATCATTCGGCTGATGGTTGCAGCGGCACGAAGCGAGCAGATCAATGGGTGTGCGGCCATGTATCGAGATGGCGGTGGTATCCGCCGTCTTCTTTTCCCATCCCTTGCGGCTTTCATCACTGCAGCTGGACCCGAACCAGGCGAGACCCGCTTCTCTGGCATGATGGTCGAGGTCTACGGTCGGATCAAGCGACAGAGTCTTGAGCAGAGCCACGTCCGAGCATTCGTCTACTTTCTGTGCGCGTGGGATTCGCATTGTGAACGATATTGTCCCAGTTTGACCCCAGGCGAGACTTCGACGAGTCGGCAAGGCATTCGAATCGCGCTACAACTTTGCCTATGGGAAGATCTTGTGCGAGTATACGCTGTGGAGACGAAGAATCGGCTTCGTTGCGAGACCCGTGCGTTCATCACCTTCGTCATGGAGCTACTGCGAAGCATCGATTCGACGAGCTGCCCACCAGAACTCGAAGGCTCGTTGTTCAGCGTATTATCCGCGATTAGTCTGAAGCTACAGCAATCAAGCGAGGACGATCTCCCTGCCAAGACCATCTTGCATTCGAAAGACACGCTGCAGCAGTTTCTGACCATTTTCGCAGCGTGTCCCAGCTCCCATCGCTGTCGAGACCTCCTCGAAGCTCTCGTTCGAGATGGGAAGCTGGAAGATCTTGTCTTGAGTCTCCGTCGCTGGCTCGGCATAATCGTTGCTGCACCACAATCGCTGACGCGAGAAGCTTGCATCGACCTCATCGTGATCGCGAATCGTCTGGTCTTCTATTGTGGTGAAACTGCTCATGTGAAGGGTATTCAGACGCTGCTGACACCTGTAGATCCTGTGCTGATCTCGGTGCTCCATGCGTACTCCACTGTACCAACGGACACGTCCAGTTCGGCTTCTCCCGCTGCATCGATCTCGATCGTGCGGCTCAGTCTCATGATGCGATCCTACCTCGAAACGGCCAGCATCCCGAATCTACTGGTGTTGATAGCCGTAATTGTCGATTCTGCATTGAACGCCGCGACGGAAGCGTCACGAGATGGTGTGTTGAAACTCGTCCAAGGATTTGCCAAGTTTATGGTCGCGGAAATCGTCGTAGCTAAGCTGCACGATGCGCTGCTGCTGGTGGGTGATCCTACACGAGCGCGTATCGTCGCCAACGCACTCGCGGTCATTTCTGCTTTCGAGTGTTTTCAGAGAACGCCGATGCGAGCGATCACGTTCTCAAGCGAATTGATGTCAACGCTGACAGCCGAGCAATGGCTGCCGGTGTTCCTACTCGCAGGATTGCCCTCAGATTCTGCAGCCAGTTCGACGGCAGTACGTCAAGCTGATGCATTCCTGGCTTGCATTACATGCAATCTTGGTCAGGAAACGCAAAACGAAGAAGTGCAGATGGGAGAAACCAATCATGGCCAGTCGTCATCATTCTCACACGCGTACGCACTAGTCGGCCTCCTCTCGACAGTGGAGACCGCACTGCTGAAGGCCGACAGCGTCACACCTTTGGTGCGGCGTGTCCAAGACGTTCATGGAAGGCTGCGCGACAAGCTACACGCTGTCCATCAGGAACGAGAATCAGCCACGGTCGAAGATAGCTATATGCTTTGCACGGTTTACATCCACGCGAATCGTCGAGCTAGCGAAGGCACCGATCCTTTGCTACAAGCATCAACGCACGGCTACAGCAGCGGTGTCGTGCGCGTCCTCAGCAACTCAGCCGTCGGCGTTCTTTCATCGAGTGGCGGCGGCGAGTGGCAACGCGCAGTCAATATGCCCGCTGAAACTATTCCCGAGTCGATGGCTGGCGTTCGCTTCTTCGTGCCATTTGCATCGTGGCTGCGGGCAGCTTTCCACATGCCACGCCACCAAAGTCGCCAATCGGAAAGCGTGTTTGTGGAGATGGTGCTCCAATTCTATCTCCCCGTCGAGTTTTACGACGACACCAATGCTCTCACAAGGACGTGGATCAGTGTGTGGATCGAGCGAAGCTTTCTCAGCGGTCGATGCATAGAGCTATCCGCTCTTCAGCGCAAGCTGCTGCTTCAGCTGCTCTCGAGCAGTTCTCCGTGGCCTCACCTCGTCCATTGTGCTACCATTCTCCTGAATCAATCGCAATGGGAAGCTTCGATCCCTCGGGACACCGTGATGACCCACGTCGTCGATTCGCTCGACTTCACGACGTTGTGCTTTATGCAACGGAACGACGACGCGTCATCTCGGAGCATGGCCACCGACATCGCGTCTGTCCTACAGCAAGTCCTGTCTAGACAGAAGGAGCGAAGAGTTGTTCATGTGGCCGAGTGTCTTCGCCTGGTGACACCTCTGTTGGAGGTCCTCGTTCGTGGCTGCCTGGTGGCTTCTTCGTCTTCTCCAGCAGTCAAACGCCAATACCACGTCGCATCCACTGTCGCGCTGTTCGTTCCAGTGCGAGATCTCATCTGCGAGTTGCTGGAGAGTTCGCATGACTCGGAGGATGCTGACTGGTGCCGCACGTACTGGCAGAGTCTCGTGGTGCGTTGGAAGTGTGTCTACTCCCACTTGAATCGACCGGATTCCAGTCGAATCCTCGACGCATTAATCATCGCCAAGTGATCCAAGCAAGGACGGCCAACGATACTGTACTTGCAGCATATGTACAGTATTCAAGATCAATCTACTGCGGGTGGATGCCTAGTGATATCGATCCTCGCAGATCCACCGTCGTTGCTTCTGCATCCTCATCCTCATCCTCGTCATCGTCATCGTCGCCCGTGTACGTTGCCATGTCCAATTGCGACATCTTGGTGGAGAGGCTGCGATGCGATTCCCGCGACGTCCAGAAGCTGCGCCGCTGGCTCGACACGAATTCAAAGTCGTGGATGACCCCTGCGGTCATGTTCGGCGATGGTGGAGGAACCACGGTTGTTGTTGAAGAAGACGCAAACGCGGATGCGGACGCGGCTCGGTTAGGCGAAGAAAGCGTGATGGAAGCGGCGCGGCTGGACGGAGTGGTCTTCGAAGGAACTCCGCTAGGAGATCTGTTCCTCACCGGGCTCGGCGAGGATTCTACCGCAAATTTGTTGGTCGGTGAGCCTTCCAAGGCTACGATGCTCTTGCGTGACCCTGGGATCTTTTGCATCAGCGCTGGGAACTGTGGCATCGTCTCCTCTACGGTCTTTTCCTCATCGACTGACTCACCACCGTGCGAATCCTCGTCGGCACTGAGCTGAGCGATCGAGGCCAAGTGGGAAGTGCTGCTATGACTGGACACCGACGCATGTGAGAAGCGTTGGCGGTGCTGCGGGGAGCTCAACGCGCGGTGGAACGGCACTTCGTCGTCAAACTCGATCATCTCCTGTTGCGAGAACTCTTTTTCCTGCAGCGAATGCACCATCGCTGGGATGATCGGAGGCTGCTGGTGGCGGATCACTACAACAACATGAAGGCAAATCAGCATCAAACCCGAAGAATAATCACCACAAAATGCAGGCGATTCGTTGATCGTACGAGGCCAGATGAGGTCTTTGAAGAACGGGTGCGACTTGATGACCAGCGGATTCTGCATGCGCTTGCTGACGTTTTTGTTGAGCAGTTTGAGAATGAGATCTTTGCAGTCGTCGCTAACTGGAACGTCCTCGGGAAACTCGATCTCGCCGCAGATATCCAGGATGTTTTCCAGCGTTTGGATCTGGGTCTTACCTCGGAAGGGCGTCGTGCCGAAGAGCATCTCGTACAGCAAAATCCCGAACGCCCACCAGTCTACGGAGCCAACGTAGCCCTCTTCAGAGATGATTTCTGGCGCAACGTACTCGTGTGTGCCAACGAACGACGTGCGTTTCTCGCCCATTTCCATGTGAGACTCGGTGTCGAGGTGAGGGTACGGAGCCCTTGGCATGCAGACACACGGGCAGGAAAAGCGATGGCGCCGAGAGGGGCTACCACCGGATGCGGGAGCCACCTCGCTCGCTGCGCTTGGAGTCACAGTAGTGCGGTTCATCTGGTGCTGCTCGCGCATTTTGAACCATAAGCCTGCATCCGTGGTACTGATGTTGGGTGACAGTGGGGCCAAGAGCGGCTTTGGGTATTTGAGGCTATCGGTTGTACGCGCTTCAGACGCTGTGAGAGAGGACGAGGCCGAGGCGGGCTTGACTTCGTACGCCAAGTCAAAGTCCGAGAGCATGATGTGGCCGCTTTCGTGGACGAGAATGTTCTCCGGCTTGAGGTCGCGGTAGATGATACCCAGCATGTGCAGATACTCGAGCGCGATGAGAACTTCAGCGGCGTAGAAGCGAGCTTGTTCTTCAGTCAGGCGATGGTTCTCTTGGCTGCGCAGGAACGAGAAGAGCTCTCCACCAGCACAATACTTCACCGATCAGAAGGACAGTGTCAGAACGAAGGCGGCAACCAAGGATGGCAGAATGCAGGGAGCCACAGACCTGCATGACGAGGTAGAAGTACTCGGCTGTCTGGAATGAGTAGTGAAGCGTCACGACGAACGGGTGGTTGGCGACCGACAGGATCTGCCGCTCTGTTAGCACGCGCTGGACCTACAACCAGCAATAAAAGAACCAATCAATCCAGAGCTTGAGTTGGGAGTTTAAAGATATGCGCTTGGCTGTATCATACGCGGTTGCGCCGGACAAGTTCGCTCTTCTTGACCACTTTCATGGCAAAATACTCCTCTTCTCCGAGGCCCTAGAACAGAAACCATTCGTGAAATTACGGCCAACAGAATGGAGGAGTCTTCGTGTACTCACCACTGAGCGCACCAAGTAGACACGGCCTGTGGATCCCGCGCCAAGGATCCTGATCTTTTCGAAGTTGTGCGGCCCGACTCTCGGTGACGAAGGCACGGGCAGCGTGATGGTCTCTTTCTCAGGCGACGGTGGTAGAGAACGGATGAGCTGAGGGCTCGACACTGTCGCGCGAGGTTCGATCTTGATCTCGGTCGCATCTACAGCGTCGCTCACTGCGATCGCTGAGAGGC
The DNA here is from genome assembly GCA_023337615.1 of Pythium brachiatum. Classification (NCBI taxonomy): domain Eukaryota; phylum Oomycota; class Peronosporomycetes; order Pythiales; family Pythiaceae; genus Pythium; species Pythium brachiatum. Next base: position 14,318 of record JAADXI010000478.1, on the reverse strand, counting down.
TCTGTGAGAACAGGCGCCGCGAAGATGTCCGCGACATCGTGCGTGACGACGTTCTCAATTGACTATCGGGACTTGGCGCAGGCGATAACTGCGGCGAGGCGCTTGCCATGGTGCGCGAGGACGTGCGAGACATCGTGCGCGACCCCGTTCGCTCGGGGCTTGGCGCAGGGGATAACGGCGGCGACGTGCTTGCCATGGCTGGTGCGAGCTTTTGATGAACCAGAGAGAGGCCAGGAACTATGTTTCCGTCATGATGAGGCTCCAGCCCCTCACACAAGAGACCTTGCTATTGTTTGTGGGCTATTTTTCCTGCTCCAAACCGGCCTGGCCTGTTCTAGTGACTATATTTAAAGCTCTCGATAGCACACGCCATCATCAGATTCGGTCGCAAGCACGTCCTCTTCAGTTCATTCTGGGGGTTATCTATTGGTGATCAGATTCTCCTTGTCCTTGCTCTTGGAGCCGCTGCTGTTCGAGCTCGCGCTGCCTCACGCGGTCGCGCTTGATGTCGCGAATCACGCCGGCGCGCATGACCTGTTGTGGATTAGTGGATGGATTGACACGCTCTGTTAGCACTCTTCTACTGCATGCAACTGGCTGATAATACAACCATACCTGCTTCTCTGTGCGCTGCTGATGGTGCGCGTAGTACACGGAGCATCCAGCGCCCACGAGGATCGTCGTGAGCACCGCCATCGGCGCCTTCGAGCCCAGCGACTTGGCCATTTTTCTGTAGCTCTTCGGAAGTCTGCGGATGCGAATGATGGCCGAACAAGAGCGTACTGCGCATCATTCGAGAAAGTACGCTTTTGGGAGAGTATGATTAGTTGAAACTATCCAAATTCGCGATATTTTAGCCAATAGGATGCCCAAAGAGCTGTTGAAACGAGCACGAAACGACGCGAAGGGCAGTGGCCATTGCAGCGAGAGCAGCGAGCTGCTGCGCGCTGAGTCTGACGTGCATCACGTGCATCACGGGCTTTGAACGCGAGAGCGACTCCACCATGTACATTGGCCCGTGGCAGGAATACCGGCTGGCGAAGATCCAGGACGATGCGATCCAGCACATCCGCCAGGAGTGGGAGGACAACATCCGTGCCCAGTTGCCCGACGGCGATGATAACAGGTACACTGCGTAGATGCAATGGATCTACGAGCCTGAGTTGCAAGAAGTTATAAACATTAATCCGTGTAGGATACGAGAGCTGATGCAGCCACTGATGGCCAAGCTGCCAGCACTTCTGATGGCCAAGAAGTCTGCAGACGCAGGCAATCCGGGAGCAGCACCAGGCAGTCGGAAGGCACGCCGACCACCTCCCCCCTCCGCGCCTTCGCAAAGCAGGCAATCGACTCGTCCGTCCACTGCAATATCAACAGCATCATCGACTCGAAGTCGCATTGAACGTGCTGGCTCTACAATATCAGCGCAAGTTTCTGAGGGACCAAGCAACCAAGAGACACATGACGACGATGCCGTGCCAGCCACAACTGCACGGCCCACGAAGCCACTGAGCAGGCAAGCAAGCGGCAAGAAGAAGAAGAAGTCCGTGGGAAGTTCGGCTCCGCTGAATGCTCTTGAGCAAGTAGAAAAGCGCAAGAAGCTATTTGCGAAGTGGATGAAACAAGGCCAGACACCACCAAACTCGAGACCCGCGGGAGAACAGCCAACTCCGGAAGCTCCAGGCGACCAAACGCGTCTCCCACCGATCCATCAAGATACAAATGAAGTGACAGGACCGGAGGAACTTTCAAGTCGACCCAGTGAAGTGATCCGCCTGCCCCCTCTGGTTCAGACGGATTGTGAAGCTCCGGAGGTTCCGTTACCAAGTGAAGAGCCGAACTTTGAAGACTCGCTGGATGAAGACGAAGTCAATCAGCTGCTGAATTGGACAGACAATCTCTTGTCTCCCAATGCGCTTGAGTCTTCGCTTGCTGGGATGTCGGACGAGCTGGATGCGATGGAGTGAATCATTCCGAATATGGTTGCGTGTTTCCTCAGTGTCGTCGTTCTGTCTGATAATAAGTTAATCCCGACTTGGCTTCTACCAAGATCCTCATGGCTAGCTGGATCGTGGCGTCTTGACAGGTCTCGGCTCTCCATCCAGCTCGGACTCGGCTGCTGTGGTCTCTCGCTTTCGGGCACCAATCTATTCGTGCAAGGGAACATAAGGCGAAATGGTCAACACCAGCACCATAATCAATGCGCACCTACTCTCGCTCACCTTGCGATCAGCCTGCTGGTAGAGCTGGCGAAGCATGTCATGCGTTGGTACGGTGCTGAGTACTAGCACGGTTGATCATTCACTGTGTCAGACACGCAAACCAGTCAACTGTAGGCAGAATAGCCTGAGGCACCTCACCTTGTGCACGCGGCGGCATTGTATCATGCGTCGCGACATACACATCCGGAGCTCGTATCTAACAAGCCACCGTGAGCCACTCCCCATACCATCCCAGTTACATCGCGCAACACAACGCGCAGTACCATCTTAACGGCCTGCATTTGCGGCACGATCGCGTGCTGGCGCGTGAATCCGTTCGCGTTCGTCGCCGGCCACGCCATGCGAACGCTCGAGCCACAGCGTGCAGCTGAATGGCTCAGCATGGAGCCTTGATTTTGGTCGCTCATTCCTGCTGCACTGCTGGTGTCACTGGGCCACCGCTGCGCAGCATTCCGCGATGCCATCGCGATCGCGTTGGTGCCGATTCCGCAGAACGGGAGTGACCAATTGACACGCGAAGAGCTCTTTTCGTACTTTCTCGAAGTGATACAATAGATGTCGTACTTAAGAGAAGTAATACCCAACCCCAGCGGGTGTTGGATCGAGTTGGAACACAATAGGAGAAGACCCATAATGAAGCGCACGAGATTGGCGCGCGGCGCGGTGGCGCCGCGTGTGCTGCGGCGAAAGAACGTCGTCCACGACGAAGAGGACTCGGAGGCGGAGGAGGAAGATGCGCGTATGAGTGGCGAAGGCGCGGCGGACGAAGAGGACGAGGAGGAGGAGGGCGATGAAGAGGAGGGCGATGAAGAGGAGGACGATGAGGAGGACGACGAAGACGAGGACGAGGAAGACGATGAGGAGGAAGAAGAAGAGGAGGAGGCGAATCAAACGCAGCGCCGCCGTACGAGTGACCGCATCAAGAGCGCGACGCCTCCGCCGAAGAAGAAGCTGCGACGCGGCGCGCAGGCGAAGCGAGAGGAGGAAGAAGAAGAAGAGGACGACGATGACGACGCGAGCAAGCAGGGAAGCGCGGCTGGAGATGAAGAAGAAGAAGAGGAGGAGGGGAAGTCGGCCGGAACGGGTCGTAAGCGCATGCCGCGCCGTGCTGCAGCAGCTGCGGCTGCTCCTCCGCGTCGTAACGAGCGTCCAGCTCCAAAGCGCGGAGCTGCTCGACGCAACAAAGTTGATGAGGAGGAGGAAGAAGAAGAGGGAGACGAACAGGAGGAAAAGAATACCGGTAAGGAAAGCAAGACCAAGGTTGGTGCTGCAGAGAGCGAGGATGTACAGCAAGAGCGAGAGGAGGAAGACACAGGAACGATGTCGTCGGCGGCCGCGACGCCCATGGACGTTGACAACGACGACACGGAGGAGACCAAGAGCGAGGGCACGCCGTTCGTTACGCCTAGCTCCTCGCCTGTACGTCGCACAGGACTCTCGATCAACACGCTGATCAACAGCGAGACGCCGACGCCGACCAAGAAGCGCGACCGCAAGCCCGATGAAGTGCCGTTCCAGCATCTGCGCGATCGACTGCGCGGCGCGGCGTCCGAGCCGGAGCTCCTCGAGGTAATTGGGCGTTGCTTTCACCTTTCCACTGCTTGGTTTTTGTGCTTACGTTTGTGGTGGTGCCATAGGTTATTACGTCTGCGTGCTCAAGCCTGATCAAGGACGGGAAGGCGCCGAATCGGCTTTTCGCTGTCGCACTGCTGAGTGCCGTGAAGGAAAACCCATCGCGATACCAGCAGCCTGCCTTGCTCAAGTATTTATTGCGTCTGCTTCGCTCCAAGCACTACGTGTCGAGTGGCAAAGAGTCGGCATCTGGGGGCTCTGATCCTCACGGATCGTCGAAGAAAACTAGTTCGAGCTCTTCGATCTCGAGCTCTATCGCTGCTGATTCGACTACAGAGATGCCACTGCCCGTAGTGATCGCCAACATTCTGCTCCACATCCTGAAGGTATGTTGGCTATCAGTTTTGAAACTCGGTATCTTGGATGCTCACAATTAGTATTTACGTGCCTTGTAGGATTCTGAAACCTGGCCGGAGGATAGCTTCAAGGTCTTTCTCGATGACTCACTTCACAGTCGCGTGTGGGTGGACCATGAGTTCAGCTCTACGTTCGTGCGCAACATCAAGACAATGATCCGCTCGCCGGAGGACACATCTCGTGAGCGCAGCCAAGCACCCGCACTTGTGCGACCACGCTTTATCGAAGGCAAAGACCGCGTGGAGTTACGTGAGCTTGCCATGAAGCACATTCGGCTTCGATTGAACGAACTGGAGAAGGAAAGATCTGCAATGACCAAAGTGATTCGACCAATGGTGCTGGCATTGATCGACTTCGTATCGATCCCTGAAGCTCGCGTGATTGCCGCGGAAAATCTTGACACGTGGCTCCAGAATCCCGCGACCAAGGGACCTGCCAAGGATCTTCTCAACAAAGTTGTCTCGGTACGTGAGAGTCGTCGTCACGAACCCATTGTTCTTGCTCTGATATGCGTATTCTCTATGTAGCACTGCAAGACGATGGAAGCCGCAGACGTCCGCGCAGTTGACATTCTCTTCAAGCTCAAGCTTAAGCCAACTATGTTTCAAGTGAAAGTGGAGACCATCACGCAGCTCGTGCGCCAACACGAAGGATACATGCGTCTTGCACTGAACTTGTTCATCAGTCGCGAGCGACCGAACAACATGGGCAAGGATGTGGACAACATGAAGCTGCTCCAGCAGATTTTCCGTGCATCACGCACATCGGCAACGAGTGCAGCGACGGGCGAGGACACTTTCTACACGGTTCCAGTCATCCACCCAGGTGCCCTTGCGAGTCGAGAGCTTGGCTTCGTGTTTCGTGACTTGTGTAGCTCGTCTGAAGTCGCGCCAGTACTGAAAACGATGGTGCGCAAGATTGTGAAGCAGCTCGCGTTCGACAACATTGATATGAAGACGCTGTGTGTCGAGATTCTCAAAAATGACGACCACCTGGACGCCCTTGACAAGTTTGCAGACATGCGTCTGCTCGACTACACAGCGCTCGTCACCGGAACAGTTTGGCTCGTTCTGCTGATGCGCGGTGCAGCAGTCAAGAGTCTCCAGATTCAGCAAACAAACGCATCGGCTAGTGGCTCCAGACCAGAAACAGGAGCTGTCCAGCTAGGTGGGCCGTCGAAACTTGGTGCAGCTCAAGCTATTCCTCGTCGTGCGATCCAGAGTGTCGTAGCAGGCGGTGTTGCACAAGCTGTGCGCGTGTCCAAGCACGGCGGTGCGTTTGGTAAGAACAAAGCCCAAGTTGCTATCAGTGGGAAGGCAAGCCCGTCGTCTGCCTGTGGTAGCAGCTCGTCGTCAGCGGTCGCAAGTGGAGGTGCCCCACAAGATGTGACCATTTCGAACAAAGCTGTGAAGCTCGCCGTGAAAGCCAAGGAGGAGCTGCAGCAAACGCTCGCGCATGTACAACGCCAAGCTCTCATCTCATGTCACGAAATCTTCCATAAGTTCGGGCTGACGGGCAAGTCAGCATTCGAGAAGTCGTTGTACGAGTCGATTGTGAAGAAGCTGCTCTTCCTCGATATCCCGCCTGATGTTCAACCGACCGAACATGACAAGACGTGTTTCCTCTCGACCAAAGAAGATATCCCTCTCCACGAAGATTCTCTCGAGATGCTGACGAGTCTACTCAGCGCGTGCGAGTCGGTTGATCGTGTGGAGGCGCTTCGTACACTCGAAGCCATTGTTTTCCGTGCCGCAGAGGGCCACATGAATCGGGAAGAGCTCTGGGGCGCAGCTCACAGTGGAGACCTGGTGACGTACAGCGCGAACGGCGGAATCCTTGGTCTTGAAGTGACGCGTACGACGTTCGTGATTGACCTTCTGCGGCTCACTGTGGTAAGTCCGGATCCTCATTCACGGTCTCTATTGGTGCATTGATGACTAACTTTATTTGATTTACCGCAGTGGAAAGGTGAACACAAGTTAGAGCACGAGTTTTGCCACTCGAGTCGCTTTTGGATCTGCTGCTCGATCCTGCTGGTACGTGTCCTTCACTACTATCTCTTCAAGCGCCCTAGCTGACTCGACGCATTGTGTGTTGCTGATAGATTGTCGGCTCGTTTAATCCTACAACGGTGGGCGACTTCTTGTGGCGCGAGATCCCAACTCTTCGTGCGATCATGCAAATGCTGATCACCGGGCGCTTTGAGTTTCCAAGTGTGAGCAGTTCGAAGCCGGACCTTGAGCTATTTGGTGGCCATCGCGAGAATTTCAGCGATCTGCTTCACGCCAACACCCAGTTGCGTGAATATGAGCAGCATGTCATGGTGACGGTGGCGTCGAATGTTGAAGACCCGCTGATGTTGTTTGAGATCCAAGGTGTCGCGCGCCAACCACCGCCAGCGATCATCGACCACTTGAAGGTTCTCGACCGCAAGTTTCGACTAGGTACTCGCCTCCGACAGAGCAGAACAAAGGACTTCTTGATGGAGATGGTGGCTGCTGGAGCTGGTGTCTCCGAAAGTGCTGGCTCTGACGGCAGTTGGTGGATCACCGACATCGTCTGCGAAGATTTCGACACGGTGCAGTATCTGCCGTACGAGTGTTTGTGTCGGCTTCTGCTGTTGGCGCGTCGTGGCTCGCCATCAAGTGCTGCTTCGGCGAAGGGTGCGAAGAAGGCTCGCCAACTGGCTCTGGTCGTTCCACGTCTGCAGTTCAAGCTTCACGAGTTCCTTGTAGACCCTTCGCAGATCGATCAGGGGGCGAAGGTTGTTCTCTACTTTTTGGATTGTTTAGTATCGGGCGCTCCCCGCGATCGACGCGTGGCTTCGCAGATCCTCGTAGATCTCACTCGCGACGAAATGGAAGTGGAGAGTGCTTCGTCGACGCCCAAGAGCGAGTCCGATGGCACGCTGGATGAGGCCGCTTCGTCAACGCTCCCTGCGATGGAAGGTTTGAACCCGCTGGATACGATGAACACCACGATGAGCTTCGAGTGGCTGGGTGCATTGCTCAAGCTACCGTGCTACAATCAAGTGCGTGACAACGTTTTCAGTGCTCTCGAGTCGCTGCTGGACCGAGAATCCACCGTCGGCTCGCTGAGCTCGTGTATCAAGGCTCTGCATGCTTTCTGGAAGGATGCCTGCGAGCAACACCAGCAAGAAGACGCTTCATCTGCATCGAAATCCTCGGTGAAGACTCGGATCCCATACTCTGGAGCAGCTGCTGATGCCTCTGTGCAACTCGCTGGGACGTTTGGCCGACTGCTCACCACTCGTGAGTTCGTTTGCCGTCACTTGCTTCAGCAGCGCGACGTCTGCGAGATCATTTGCGAGATCTTTTGGAGTGTGGTCGCATTGCAATTGCGCCATGACACATCGGATCGATCAGGTGGAATTCGCTTTTCGGACTGCAAAGTTTTCTACGCAACCGATGGAACGAGCACGGTACGCGAAATCAAGCTGCCATTACCAGTTATCCACGGTGCGATCCGAGTGCTGTGCGCTACAGCCTACTCTCCGCAAGATGGATCCGTTGCCTTCGAGAAACTGAGCGATTGCCTCTTTCCGAAGGTCAAGAAAGACAGCAGCACCGCGATCTTGTCCAGTACCGGAGTGATCGCGACCAAAGACCGGCGTCTGTACCCAGCGCATTTGCTGAAGACGATGGTGCAACACTCGAGCAACCCACATCTCGTTGCTGCTGCCGCTAAGGCGACTCCCGCTGAGACGCTGTGGGAACTTCTGCGCTCGACAGGCTTAAGCGACCATGCCCTCGCATGTGTGACCCGCGCGCTGGCCGAACTGATCAAGTCGAACGAGTCTGTTGCCGTGACGTCTCTGCAAGCTGTGACGAAGATGGAAACTGCGCAGGAGGCAGCGGCTGAGATGGAGGGTTCAGCGTCGATCGTATCCCCTAACAAGCAGTCGACTGATCGAGCCCGTGAATACGCACGCTACCTCCATGATTGGATTGCGCTCAAGGCGGAAAGTGCCCAAAGAAAACTGTCGACTGTGACTGAAGATGAAGAGGCATTGCTCTCCAGTGGCTTCACGGCGTTCAGTGTGTCACCACCGAAAGCTGATAAGCGTACGCCATTGTTCACCGTCTCCTTTGACGAAGACATCGAGCCTGAAGACTCGGAAATGTCCTTAGCGGCAGCACCAGTCGAGCCGATCGGATCCGATTGGAGCACTCTGTCGGTAAAATATCCGACGGCGAAGATCCAACCAGATCCATCGCGGAATGGAGCATCCAGTTTCGCATCGAAAGCCGTCAACCTCGTTCTCGGCTCGTGTCGTCAGGGAGGAAGCCGCCGAGATCTGCGTGGAGATGAAGAGCGACAGAGCGATCCGTCAAGCGCGTGGTCTCGACGAATTGCGCTGCTGCACTGCATCCGAGGTTCCTGCCACTCCAGCTCCGGTGCGGCACGTCTTGGCGAGGTAGTGACCCAAGTTGTCGAACACGTGGCCAGTTGCGATAGCGAATCCTGCGCGACTGAATGCTGCGAGTTCGTGAAGCAAGCGTGTGCGATGGTGGGCGACTCATACTCGGAATCTGCATCCTATTGCTTTGTGGAGCAAGCCACTCGCATCTCCGATGTCAGCATTTCGACCGAATCACACAAAAGCACTCGCTCGATCTACTCGTGCCTGTCGACCTTGCTCTTCTGCGTTGATACTGTGACACTGCGCTGGGCCAAGAACAAGTACGCGCCGACGTTGAGCCCACTTTGGCTGCACAACATTGTGGCGTTGGTGATCGAAGTGGAGATACTCGCGCGAAGCTTGCCGGCCGGACTTCGAGACAGTTCGAATGAGACGAAGGATAACGTGGGGGTCTTGCTGAGAATCGTGGATTCTCTTGGTGGTGGCGATGCAGCTGGTCTGGTCTTCATTTTGGAGTCGCTCTTATCAGCCTGTGCGTCAATCGTGTCTGGTCAAGAGCATCACCAGGACGTCCGACGTGAGCTTATCGAGGTGAGTCGCTATTTTATTGAACTGTGTCAAGCGGTTCCTTACTTTCTTTGTGATTGTGCGGTAGGCGTTGTACTTCAGCTATCCACGAGCCGTGAGTGCGCATTTGGATGTGCTGGATCCTTCGTGGAAGTGGACGACGAATCCACTCAGCAAGGGTCGTCTGTACTTGAAACATGGCGCGGCGGAAGCAGTGGGGTCGGCGGTTGCTGACTTGAAACGCGAAAGCGCTGACGCCGTTGATCGGCTGCGGGAACTGTCGATCCGTGAGCCGGTTCTCGTGCAAAATGGACTGCTGTCGCTGCTGCAAGAGTGGAAGGGGGACATGTCGCTGACGTTGTTGTACCAAAAGTCTGGCGATTTTCAGCAGGTTCGTTACTCTGTATTATCCAACCTCGCTGTTTCTCCAAGCTTCTCACACTGTTTTTCCGCCTATGTAGATCATTCGAGTCGCCGATATGATCGCGCCTCACTTCATGAACGACAACAAGGCCGTGGAAGCCCTGTTGGAGTTTGTTTTTGAGATCCTCGACACCATTTCTCGCCACCAAGCCGCCGAGTTCTACCAGCTTGTAGCTCGGATGCTCGCGTTCTTGGCCGATGCGTTGACTCGAGACCAAGGGTGTATCGCGGGTGCGCTCTTCACGGCTGATCGCCTCGAAAGCTTGCGTGCGGTGACCGGAATCTACGAGTCTGTTGCAGAGATCGCCTCATTTGCAGGAGTTCTGGAAGACGCCCACAACTCGAGTCATGTAAAGGACGCGCTTGTGATCCTCGAAGCAGCTCGAAACAAAACTGTCGCAAGCTCGGAAGACCAGCGCCTCGTTCGTGCGTTCCTGGAGCGTCTCCAAGCCTCTGCAGTGGTCACTGATGCTGCTGCCGCTCTTGAGATCGAGACTTCCCTTCAGCTACTACTGCAGATTCTCAACAAGGCTCAAGAGCTTGGCACTCGTGTGCCATTGCTCGCGCATTGCGCTGAAGCTGTAGCGCCTCTGCTCGAGCAGCCCAACATGACCAAGCCTGCGATGAAGACTTTGTGCCAAGTGCTCCTTGCTCTCATCAAGCATGATCCGACCGACGCTGTGAGTGTGGTGGCTCCTCACTACCTGCGCTGCCTCACCTCGCTTCGCATCGCTCTTCGCGAGTGCGTGCTCGTGTACATCGCCGACTTCCTCGCGCTCACGGACGGGGTGCAGCGTCGCGCGATTCTCGAGCGGCTGTACGACGACTTCAGCGACGTGGCCAAGTCCAAGCTCATGGCGTTTGTCAAGAGCTCTGCGTTCAAGACCAGCTACGAAGACCACAACCAGCTTTCGTAACGCGATTCAATCAAGACGTGGGGAGCCATTCAGGTGGTGAGTGGGGTTTGTTGCTTATATTGTGTGTGCTTTCATTCCGTTTTGCGCTTTTTCATCCACTCGACGACGGCGATGCCCGTGAGATGACCTAGTGTGACCCCACCCAGCACGCCATACACACAGGTCAGAGGCCACTGCTGCCACGGTCGGTCCCAGTCCAGTGGGATGGGGATCGCGCCCAGCCACGCGCCGAGCATCGCGCCGATGGCGACGCTGGCGACGTGGACTTCGACGTCATTGCGAGCTCTGCGTGTGAGATTTCAATGAGTTGTTATGTGATCAAAGAGAGTTGTTAAATGAGGCAGCGCAGCCGTACCTGAGATTGAGCACGACGTCCACGGCGTCATTCCAGGCGAGCCCAACGTGCATGGCCAAGGGTGCCATTGCCGTACTGGCGAGCAGAAGAGCGAGAAGAGCTGTTCGCATGAAGAGCCTACGCAACGATAACATCCAGTGAGTGCCTATTCCTTAGGATATAACAGTGCGCAGAGGATGGACTCACAGCTGGAAAGGCGCGCCAAAGAGAACGATCACAACGTGGAAGAAGACCGTGCCGACAAGCAGCCCCAGCACGCCACGCGAGAGCATAGCGACCTGTGTGGGCATGGAGTTGTGTTCAGAGGACGTGGATGACTATGGACAAGCAAAAGAGAACATACTGGACTAGATGGCCGAAAGCTCGCGTCTGTCTTAGCGACGAGCGCTGCGTTGAGGAGCAAGGAGACGAGAGCGATCGCGCCGACGACGAGCGGCAGCGCGGCGTTCACATCTTGCTCGAGGGACTTGCCCACACTACCACAAAGCCAATAAAATTAGCTTCTGGTGGGCATGAAGACATATGAAGGTGTGTGGGCACGTACATCAAGTGGGGGAGATGGAGTGTGCATGGCCATGGCAACAGCGCGAGCGCGAGCGCCACGCTGCGTCGGATCGGCATGTTTTTGCTGTGGAGACCGCCAATGTTGCTCGAAGGAGCTGTTTATCTGAGTCGAGATGGGGACTCAGAAACTAATTTAATTTTGCTGGCCTTTCCAAAAAAGCTAGCTCCAAATCTGAGACTTGAGACAACACGCATTTAGAATAGTGGCCTCTAACTTCCACGCTGGAAATCGTTCGGCTTGGATGAGCGAGCAGCTCATCTTTGTTCTCAACAAATCCAAAGCGCACCAAGCGAGCCAAAGCCAGCAGCTACTACAGTATGAGTGTGATGCGTGCCGCGCAGCAGTGGCACCCAGCCAAGTACCTCGCCTTCGAGCGCTATCGCCTGCGTCCGGCGCTGGAACTGCTCGCGCGCGTGCCGAGCCTTCCCTCGGAGAGCTCCTCCACGACTGACGCGACCCCGCGCATCGTCGACCTGGGCGCTGGCACGTGCAACATGGCGCCAGCATTCTTGTACGTCCTAGGCAAAGTGGTTGATGGCACTCATGGCTGCCAATCACTGGGATCCAACTAATCGTTTCCTTCTCTTGTATCACAGGCAGCGCTGGCCGCAGGCGCACGTGGCGTTCGTCGACACGTCGGACTCCATGCTTGAGCGTGGCAAGGCTGAGCACCTCGCTAATGCTTCGTTGGATACGAGCCGCTTGTCCTACGCGGAGGCCTCGTTCGATTCCTTCAAGCCAGACCACCCAGTCGACCTCATCTACGCCAACGCCGCGATCCACTGGGTCAGCTCGGAGCTCCACAGGTCGCTGATCCCGAAGCTCTTCTCACTGCTCAAGCCAGGAGGCGTGCTCGCGTTCCAGATCCCAGATACTCGCGCCCAGCCGAGCCATCAACTCATGCTCGAGGCGGCCAAGCAGCTCGGCTGGGAGAGTGACATCGCCACTGTTCGCTGGGTGACGTGCGACCAAGAGCCGTCGTTCTACTACGAGATCTTTGAGCAACTCATCCCTGGCTCAGAGATCGTGGCAAATCTGGATATGTGGTCGACCACGTACGCTCAGGTCATGGAAGGAGATAATCCTGTGGCTGATTTCACATCGTCGACGGGCTTGGGGCCGTACCTGGAGGCGCTGGGAGGACGAGGATCACCACGAGCGATCCAGTTGGAGGATAAGTACCGGGAACTGATTGCCCAGGCGTACCCCAAGCAGCAGGACGGCCGCACGATCTTCAACCTCAAGCGGTTCTTTGTCGTCGCGACCAAGGCCGTCGATGCTTGAATACAGTATACGAAACCATGTGAAGACTACAACACTCGTCGCCATCGAAAGGGGGTGTCGTGATCCTACGAAGTGTCTAACGGACTGGAGGATAAGCACGGCACAACGAAAGTTACGCGCCACTCCAATTCAATGACTAGCGTGAGTAGCGTGAGTACTGTAGGAAGCGCGCATCCCATTCATGGAAGCGTAGCCATGGCCTTGATCTTGCCGGCGACACTCAGCGCTGTGGCCATGGGGATCTCGACCGTGGAGCGTTCAAAGTCGTCGGGGATCCGCTCGTCCAGCAAGAGCGACTGTGCGTGCGCCACCGAGATGCTGGCCGAGTCGTAGTCTCCCAGCGCAAGCAAAAACGCCGCGGCTTCAGCATACGCTGTTTCTTGGCGCTTGGGGCCAAACTCGTACGTGGTTCATCGACTTGGACGTGGTCTCTCGGTCATAACGCCAGTGAGCGACGCCCTCGATAGCGAGACGGCCCTGGCTGTCAGCGCGTGCGAGAAACTCGTCTACGAGCGTGGCATTGACTTGCGACGGGTCCTGTCCCAAGTACAAGTCGTCATGGACGAGCGACGCGTCGTGCTCGATGAAATTGTGGACACCCAGGTCCGCTAGCGTGAGCTCGGCTGGCAGGTTGCTGACCAGCCTCTGCGCGATGCTCTCCTCCAAGTGGAACACGTCCATGACGGTCTGCTGGAGCATCGCGGGTGTCAGGTGCTTGCCATCTCGCGGGATGTAGCCATGATTGGCGAGCGCGTTCAAGCTCGGGCACGGCGAGCGGTGGAACAGTGCATTATTGTTTGTCGGGAAGCCCGAGACATCAGCGCCCGACGGACGGAAGTATGAGTGGTCGGCGTTAATGGGGAGCGTGTCGAGCGACGTAGTAGTATCAAAACGCTGGAGAGAAGCGGCCGGGGTATCGGTACTGAAGAAGCCGAGGGGGGAAGGCCTGCGTAGTGGAGACGCTCAGGGTCCGCAGCGACGTCACGCCAACCAGCAGCACGCGTGGGGTCTGCATTGCGGTGAGCGAAAGCCGGGATCTTGGGATGTGAGAGGGAAGCAGCAACGGCTTCAGCATCTCGTCGGAATGCCGCCATAGGCATCGAGGGAACTTAGAGAGACTGGATCATCATACAGTACTGTATCAAAGGGCTTCCTGCAGCGATCAAGGCCCGTGATCGCGCGGCCATATCAGGCAGGAAAACGGATGATGATATCTGTGGGTTCCATTCTTGACGAGGCAGAGGGAAATACACTGGACAATGAGCGGCCGATTGCCCAGGACATTGTATCCACGCAACCAACTCGTGCAACTGAACTGGGTACAACGGAGTGGTCGTTCCTGGAGGCTTGGGAGAAGCCCCGTGAACTCATTGCCCAGGCCCATGCAGCAGGCCACATCGAAAGCAGCAACCTGCTGCCAGCATGACTGGCTTGGTCGAGGTTGAAGGAGGTGAAGGCCTTCACCTGTTGACGTGTAACTGTAAATATACGGCAAGTTGGCATCCGTTTTTAGCGATATCCATAAACAGAGTTGATGCAACGTAATTACGCCTTCAGCTGGGGCTGGTGTCGTAAATAGCTCTTCCGTATTGTTAGGTTTTACGAAACGACG
>JAADXI010000477.1:0-20691 GCA_023337615.1 Pythium brachiatum | reverse complement strand
CGTGCGCTTGAGCTGTTCGAGGAACCGAGACAGACTGGTGTGGTCCTCTAATTGGAATCGGCACAGACTCAATTCTTGGAGGACAGGCTTGGACGGTAGACACGCGTCCGCAACACTTGGATTCAATAGATCCATCGTCGGAATGGAAGCGCCAGTGAGGTAGATCTTGCGGATGCTTGGGTACCGTAACATCGCCACCAAGTCATCACTCGATAATTCGTGAGAAGCAGGCGCATAACGGCTTGACCCAGCAGAATGGAAAGTGAGAGAGACTTCTTCAACGTCATAAAACGCAGACAAAATCTCCTGCACCGCGCCCCCGTCAGCGGTTCTGAAGTTGAGGTCGATCGGAGCTGCTTGCGATGCCTCCCGGGCGGCAGCTTCGACCACTGTTAAATGTACTACACCCGTTCAGAGCATCGGTCGTCGCTTTGCACGCTTCCTCTGAGCACGGAATTGACCAATTCCGTTTGGGAAGTACCTGCCTTTCACCCGCGGCAAGTCGTAGTGAACGTCACCAGCAGCATGCGATCAGCAGCATCTTCGTCCTCCGACTTGCTGCTTCGCATTTTCGTTACTGCTGTGCTTGAAGCCAAAGTGATCCTCCCAAGACGGATGATTCGTTGAAATAGAGTATGTGATTATTGAGGCTGAACAAACGTCACAGAAATCTATCCGGGAAAAAACGATGATTCTCAAATATTAGTTTAGCTAGCCTCAAAATTTGGCTTTGAGTTGACAAGCTTCACTGCTCACTGGCCACGATGCCTTCACAACATGAGATGATAATACATACAGCGCATGGTATTCACACGATCGCGCCTCTTGTTCTACACGACAGCTCGCTTGGTCGAGTGTCTCTTGTTGCCTCTGTAGCGGTGGAATGAGTGGACGTCCACAGCAGTCTCATGGAAATACGTCTCCGCACTGTGGGAACGACGGCCAACGGGAGTACTCGCCTGGGCACCTCCCGATTGGGTTCGCGTGATCGCCTTGCGTGGTTGCGCGCCTGTGAAGACATCGTGGGCCGCAGGAGAGCCAGCCACGGGCTCCGAGGCACGACGGTCCAGGCCTGGACGCAAGTCGAGGTAGATCTTCTTGAACGCGATCTGCTCGCTCATGGCCGCTTGCTTCTGCACTTGAATCCCCGCGGCCCTCTTGGCCTTGGAAGCCGCGTCTTCATTGACAACATCGTCTGGAGCTTGGATGTGGATGTCACCGTTGCTGGTGACGACGAAGGTTGGCACCGTCCATTCATCAAAGTTCTTGTGCTTGAGGAAGCGACGCAGCACGTCCTCACGGTACTTTGGAGGGATCGTCTCCGTGATCACACGGATGTACTCGTGCACTTGCATAAGCACACGCATACACTTGGCGCGGCGGTTGTGCCACCAGCGTAGGTACAGTGCCCACACGACGTTCACGAAAGTAAAGAGACCGATGGAGAGACTAAGCAATCCGCTTTCAGATCCCTTCCCTTTCGTGACCAAGCGCTTGTACAACGGGAAGAGCGCGTTCTCGACCGTGACGATGGAGGTGACCATGAAGCAGAAGAAGACGTACTTGTCCAGCGTCGTAAAATACGTGACTTGTGGGATCAGCGACGCAACTTGGTTCTTGAAAGTCACGGCTGTGAGCACCAGTGCTGTCACGATCTGCAGACGCGAGCCGACGTCCATGAGCGCGTAGTCATCGTCAGCGTCTCCGACTGGCGCGTAGGTCACGAAACACAAGTACGTGATCACAGCAGAGATCAGTGCGACGTTCGTGAGGTAGAACATGCTTCTGCGCTCCAGCACCATCTCGAACGCGATGCTTTTCTTCGGTCCCGTCTCGTTGATGTAGCTCACAAACACTTTGTTGTGGTAGGCAACATCGAAGATGTTCGCGAGCTGGTAGTTCTCGATATTGAAGCTTCCAGGTTCGACTGGAGCTGGCGTGAGGCGAAGACAGCTGTGGGCCATACCACCGTTGCCAGTCGAGAACTCGAAGACCAACTTCTGCTGGTCGAATGGGAAGCTGTGCAACGCCATCTCCTCAGTGAAAGTGGCGATGACGCGTCGGCTGAACTGCAGATTGTACACGGCTTCCACATTTCGATTATCTCCTGGCAGCGTGAGGTCTCGGAACTGGATCTCGCCCGCTGAAGTGACGCTGGACATGAGATCACGCTGGTCTTTGATCTCACTGATGTTGGTGAACTCGAACACACTGGCGTCGATCTCGAGGATCTCCAGGAACTCTCGCATCACAGCATCTTCACGAAGGGCCGTGATCGCTGGAAGCGACACGTACCACGTCACATCAGCAGCGTACGTCTGCTCCACAGTGTCGATTGCGGTCACGGCGTTGACGTCGATGCGCGCTTCGAGTGGATCGAAGTCCACAAACAGCTTGGCGATGAGGTCGCGCTTGGACATCGGAGTCTCCACCACGCCCGGAGGATCGATGTTGCGAATGAACCAGTGGCTCACGTCCTCATCCCACTCGCCACGCATCATCTTCCACTCGAACAACGTAGGCATGTCGTCCAGTTCCACCGTCGGAGCCGTCGGCTGATCCGCCTGCTGCAGAGCGTCGACGACCTCGTTCGCGACCGCCGTCGGCTCATCTTCCTCCACTTTCTTGGCCAGCGCGTCGACTTGCTTGGCCAGCTCTTCGACCTGGTGCGGCGTGAGGTCGGTCTTGCGCCACGAGAGACACTTGACCTTGGTGTTGTTGTCGGTCACTTTCTCGATCTTCCACAGGCCACCGTAGGGCCACGTGAGACACAGAAACTCCGTGTGCTGTAACACATCGGCTGGCAGCGCCGTGTCAAACTCCAGCTCCATGTGGTACAATACGCGATCCGTGTCGATATCCACCGCCGCATGCTCCAGCGTGACCTTGTGCGCGATCACAATGCTCTTCCACGCGATCGCTTCATTACGCGCCGCGCAATTCGACGGCGCGACGGCCGGAGACGCAGGCAACGCAGTGTTGTACAGCGCCTGCCTGGCGGTCGTGAACGGAGGGGACGCGGGGGCCATGGAAGCAGGAGAGCAGCGAGGGCGTGAGGCAGAAGATTGCAATGTGCGTGAGGTCCATCCGGTGGAGTCCAATGCCCCCAAAGAGCTCCTGGATTTGTGCAGATCCATCGTGGAGGGACAGCTGATTTGTATTTTCAACCAATCATATTGATGTATCCGTGTGAATAAGTCCAATGATTGGATGAAATATCTTGGGTACACATCATGGCGTCAGTGAGTTGGGGGTGATGGACCTGTGACATGTGCGTGCCGTCTCTGTGAGGAAATGTGGATACACTGAGAAAGACTGCAGCACACGTCCCCATTCCTGGTAATTAATTGCACCTTGCCGAGCAGGAGAAGGCACTCAGTCGAACGAAGCGTTGCAGTATGGTAGTAATCGTCCAGCAGCAAGACAAGCTGGAATGAATCCGTTGAAAAGTGTCGCGGCTTCGAAGTACAGTACTGTATCCGAGAGAGAGGCTCAACAACTGAGTAAGAGGAAGAAGGCAAGGACACTTGTCTCTCGTGGACGCGCGGAAGTCGATATAGTCTGAGCTGAGCAGCGAAACGAGCCAAAGCGTGTCGCAGCACCGGATAGTTTTGAGTTGTATCTCGTTGCCCATACTTCGAAGTACTGAACATGAATGTTCGCTCGTTTTCTAGCAGGGCTTGCACTGAGTCTGCAGCTGACGACCCCACGTCCTACTGACGATACTCCGGAGTAATGAAGATGATTTCCAATGTCGCATGAGGGATTCTTGATGTGCCCAGCTTTTCTGACGTGCACGGTGCTCGTCAAACGTGAACAGCGTTTCCGATCGAAGGAGAGGAGATACAGTATCTTAGTCAATGCCTTTTTAATTAGTGGAACGTCAGCTGCATCGTACTTGAATCTACTTAGTCTACTACGTCGTATGCATGTTGAGTCTAGATGACTCGTCGTGAGCTCATTTTGGGAGGTTGCCATCGCCGGAGAGAGTCCAAGTTCACGACGACTTCCGGATTGTACGCATTCACACTGACAGCACGGCTACGAGCGGCTACAGCGTTCGCGTTTAAGAACGAGCTGCTCATTCGAGCCACGTGTCGCGTGCCAGCTTGATACTCTGAAGCTCCTGGGCGCGCTGCTGGGATTACGTACGATGCTGGAGAGATCGGCTCCGTCGCGTGGCGATCCAGCCGTGGCCGCATGTCCGCGAAGATCTTCTGGAAAGTCTTGAGCTGGTTTCTTGCCAGCACCTTCTGTCGCTCAGTACGCTTCGCTTTCCTCTCTGCCTTGACAGCACCGGCGATGGGGATGTGATCAGGAGCAAGGAGGTGGATATCGCCACTTGTCGTCACCAGGAACTTGGGTGTGCACCAGGGCTCCAGCTTCTGTGCGTCCAGGAAACGCTCCAGCACATCCACACGGTACTTGGCCGGGATCGCCTCGGTGATCACGCGGATGTATTCGTGGACTTGCATGAGCACATTCGCAGCGTGGCGACGGCGATTGATCCACCAGCGAAGATACATCGCCCAGCAAATATTCACCAGCGTGAAGAGCCCGAAAGAATAGCCAAGTAGCTGGGCTTCATCGTACGCGCGGTGGCCGTTGGCGTCTAGCGCTTGCTTGGGAAACACCTGCTCAAAGAGCGGCAGCATGGCGTTTTCGATCGCAACGAGCGCCGTCACGATGAAGCAGAAGAACACGTAGCTGTCGAGCGTCGTGAAGTACGAGATCTGCGGTAGCAGCGACGCGACTTGGCTCTTGAAGGTCACGGCCGTGAGCAGCATGGCCGTCACGTTCTGCAACCGCGTGCCGGTCTCCATCAGCTTCGTTTCTCCACCCGTATTAACGGGCGCCCATGTGAGAACAAAGCACAAGTACGTGATGATCGCGGCGATCAACGCAACATTCGTCACGTAGTATTGGCTCTTTCGGTCCAGCACCATCTCAAAGTCGATGACTTTCTTCGGTCCAGAGTCTTTGATCGCGCTGACGAAGATCTTGTTGTCGTACGCTACATCAAACACATTGCCGAGCTGGAAGTCCTCCACTGAGAAGCATCCAGGCTCGACGGGCGTTGGAATGAGCTGAAGAGACTCGTCCGGCATGCCGCTGCTGCCCGTGGTGAACTCGAATATGAGCTTCTGCTGGTCGAAGGGAAAGCTGTGGAGCGCCATCTCTTCAGTGAACGCAGCGATCACGCGACGGCTGAACTGTAAGTGGTACACGTCTTCCACGTGGCTCCGCTCCTTCGAGTGGTCGTCGGAGATAACAAGATCACGGAACTCGATCTGCCCTGCCGGCGTCACGCTGGAGCTCAGGTCCCTCTCGCTCTGCATCTCCTTGATGTTGTTGAACTCGAACTGGTGTGCGTCGATCTCGAGGATGTCCAGGAACTCAAGCAGCACCGAGTCTTCGCGCATGGTCGTGATAGCGGGCAGCGTGACCTGCCACGTCACATCCGCCGAGTAGGTCTGCTGGATCGTGTCGATAGCCGTGACTGCATTCACTTCAATGCGCGCTTCCAAAGGCGCAAAGCCAACAAACAGCCTGGCGAGCAGGCGGCGCCGAGGCGGGGACTGCATGGCCAACGCGGGCGGTTCAACATCGCGGATGAACCAGTGGTGGAGGTCACTTCCCCACTCTCCGCACATCATCTTCCACTCAAACAGCGTCGGCAGATCATCTTCCACGGGCGCGTTATCCTTGATAAGCGGCTCAACAGTCGGCTCTCCTTGTGGCTCTGCGTGGAGCAGCGCCTCCTCCGCTTCCGCACTCTCGCCCTCGACTTTCTTGGCCAGCGTATCCACTCGCTTAGCGAGATCTTCGACTTCACGGTGGGTCAAGTCGGTCTTGCGCCACGACAGACACTGTACTTTGGTGTTGTTCTCGGTCACCTTCTCGATGCGCCACAGTCCGCCGTACGGAAACGACAGACACAGGAACTGCGCGTTGTCCAGTGCGTGGTCGGGCAGCGGCGTCTCGAACGTGAGCTCCATGTGGTACAGCACGCGGTCCGTGTCAATATCCACAGCCGCGTGCTCGAGCGTGACCTTGTGGGACGTCACGACGCTGCGCCAGTCCGTGGCGAGCGCGCGCGCTGGAGACGCCATCGAGTTGTGGAAGTCAGAGGACCACGAGGTGCGCGCAGTGGCGCTGGACTTGGGGGCAGGCGACATGAGGGAAGAGTAGTGCAGCGATGTCTCCATGCCCCGGGGGATTGCGGACTGGCAATGGTGGGGAGCTCCGGGAGCTCCCGACCGTAGGAGCACGCGTGGCGTGCATTCTGACTGCGGATTTACGTGGGGCCGCCCACAGGCGTTCAACCCACAGGATCGTGAGTGCCACTCACTGAGTGTAGCTCTTCAAACGGAGATGGGTTGAACTCAAATCACTTTCTCATTTCCACCAATCATATGACAGTAAAATCATAATATAGTCATGTGATTGGCTGTTAATGAACGTAAAGTGGAGAGATATCTTCTGCCACGTCTATGTCCAGACTGTATTTTTGAGAAACTGGGTGCAAAAGGTGACGCTGCGCTGGGACCGGAACGTCAACGACGGATTTCTCCACACAACCACAACACTCAGGCCCATAATGGAAGGCCTGCAATGTTTGGAATGATTGGTGTGGGTTGGTACCACGGAGATTCACTGGAACCAGTTGGACGCCCATGATTACAGCAAAATCGGCATTTGAGAGAATGCCAACGCCAGGGGATACAGCACGTCAAGCTACTGACTGAACTGGTGGTTGAGGGACGGAATTGGCATGGCTGGGGTGTTTTCTTCGACATACTAGTACATAGCGATTACCTACAGTAGCGGTGTATATCAACACGAGACGGACTATGTCGTGGTCTTCTTCACGCGAGTATCCGGTCACAATTTCACCTGGCCGTCAAGTTGGAGCGCGAAACATATTGGGGTAGACAACATGATGCCCAACCCTCCTTGAATCCATCTCGATGAGGCCTTGGTACAGTCTCACATGTGGACTTTGCGGTACGTGTGGGGTGCGCTGAATGCGAGGATGATGCGGAGTAGATGGCTGTCCAACTCGCCCATCGTGACGCAGTTTCCATCGCGAACTGCACTCAGAAAAGCGGCATTGCGAGCCTTCACAACTTCGCCTTGACGCCGACTTACGGGAGCTGGGATGTGGCTCTTCATGAGAGGGTTGGGGAACGCCGTTTGTGCGACCCAGACGGGGTTATGGGCGAAGTTTCCGATCACATTGACGTTCTGGAGGACTTTGTTCGTGGCGAGAACAGCCTCCAACGCCGGGAACGCAGCAGAATCATTAAGCGCCCTTCGTGTTTCATTGCGATCTCCGGCCACAGCGTCGGGCGCAGGTGGTTCTTCGTTTTCTGCGATATACAGGGTAGGGAGGCTCCGCTTGGATCCAGTGTTTGAGAAACGGGACCATGGTCTTCGAGTCGCCAAGCGTGATGCCAATAAGATCAAGAAGCTTTAGTGCCGGCTTGGTCTCGAAGACATCCATTGTAGGAACTGCGACAGCGAAAGCGCGCAGGCTTCTCAGGCTCGGGTATCGAAGGATTGCCGCCATATCGTCGACCGTGAGATCTCCATCCTCTGGACACAAGTAAATCTTCTCCACATCATCAAGTGCTCGTAGGAGCGCACTGATGTAGTCGATGGGAAACGAATCCTGGCACCATTGGAGCGAGTGGAGCCGCAGTTGCTTGCCTGGGTTACATTGGTACCAGCGCTCGGCCTCTTGATGGATGAGACGCCAGTCGTCGGGCATCGCTTGTGTCTCGTGGAACGTTAGGGTCGTCGGCGACGTGCGTGAAAGCACAAACTCGAATAAACTGTGGACAAAAACATGTCGATTCACCGGAGTCTCGAACGCCAAGAGCATATTCCCGAGCTCCAGCTTGATTGGGTGCTCGAGAAGGCCAATGCAGCGCAGTAGATGGACGATCTTCACGGCGTAAATCTCGCCATTGAGATCCAGTGTTGGCATCGTCTCGTACCCGAGCGGTCCCGTATTGATCGAGAGTGGACGCTGGGTGTTGGCCGTGATCATTTTCAGAAACGCCTCCAGCTTGATCGGTCCACACGACACCAGGCGAATATCAAGACACACCGACTTGGCTGACACTGGAATACCCTTGCCTGCCATCTCCGTGATGGCGTCCACAACCTCCACCGTCAACGGCACATTCGTCAGATCCAGTCGAATCCTCTCCACGAAGATCGGCGCGTGATGCGTGTCCAGATCCCACTTTGTGGTTCGAGCGTCTTGGTACAAATGAAGCGCCTCGGTCGCAGTAGCCCAGTTCTGGAAGAACGTCTCGCTCTTTTCTTTCTTGATGTTGTACTCGAGTCGCGACTCGCTGTACGGTCTGATCGAGAGTTTTGCATGCACTGGAAGATCAATCAGTCGTCGAATTGACGGTGTAGACCGCGCGCGCTGGATCAGATAGCTCCACAAGACGTTGGGGCTCAAGGGAGAGGCGAGGACGTCTTGTTCATCCATCTTGCGCATAGAATTCTTCACCAAACTCCACTTCACCTCATTCACTTGATCGGTGCACAGCGCCAGCCGCAGCCGCAGTTCAAATGGCGCGTCGCCTTGGGCCAAAGCCTCGATCTCTTCATCATCCATATCTGGGTGCTTACGCATATCGTCCACCGAGAAGCTACTTTGCTTACGGGTAAGAAGCGGTAGGATCGCATGGGGATCCACAGCGAGCGCCAGCTTCACGAGATCAACGGCCTGGGGAATCCGCGCGCATTTCAAAGCGGGATCGAAGGATTCCAGAGCGTCTTTGAGGTGCACAGTGAGCTCGACGAGGATACCGTGGCGCTTGTAGATCGATCCATCGGCACGCACGTCCGTCACGAGCCCCCACTTGGACTTGCAACTGCCGAAGACGTCGAACGCCTGGAGCAGACACTCGCGCAGAGGCAGCTCCACCGTCTGCTGGTTCCTGCTCGCTCTTGAAGCGCCCTGGGGCAGTGGTTTCTCAAAGACCGACGCTGACAACGCACTCGCCTGCGCACTCATCGCGGTAGCTCCTTGCGTCTCTGGTGCTGCGGCCCAAGTGCTGGAAGTTGCTGCCGTCTCCACCGTCAGCTCCTGGAGACACCAGGCCGTCGTTTCCAAATATTGTGAATCCACATACTGTTGCTGAATATGATACGAATTAAATTGCAGTGAATCTCCAACATCCATACGGAGCCAACTTCAACCATCGAAAATCGGTTCATTCGTTCGGCGTATCAATGCATGAGCTGCGAGTACTGTACGCAGTCCTGAGAGCACTGGCGGGGCTTGGTTATATGTCTCACAGTCGAATCTTGCGGTACGTATGCGGTGCGCTGAATGCCAGGATGATGCGGAGTAGATGGCTGTCTAATTCGCCCATCGTGACGCAGTTTCCATCGCGAACAGCACTCAGAAACGCGGCATTGCGTGCCTTCACAACTTGGCCTCGACGATTTCCCACTGGAGCTGCGATGTAGCTCTTCCTAGGCGCGTTCTGGAACGGTGCACACGCGAGCTTCACGGGAAAAGTCGCAAAGTTGCCGAGAAAATTGACACTGTGGAGCACTTTGTTGCTCGCAAGGACCAGCTCAAGTGCTGTAATTGCGGCCGGATCATTGATCGCTCGCCGTGTGCTGTTTGGGTTGTCACGTTCAGCAGCGCGGATGGATTCATGGGTCTCTGCGATCCCCAGCGTCTGGAGCGTCTTGCATAGCAGACTGGGCGAGACACTGCTGGGGTCGAGACTCTTGAAAAATGGCACCATGCTCTTCGCGTCTGCGAGCGCGAGGCCGCTCAGCTCAAGCTGCTCCAAGGCTGGTGGCTTGGATCCATCACCAGCGTTTGTGCTGGTGAATATGTCCATGGATGAGACTTCCACAGGTCCAATGTGGAGCCTACGTAGGCTCGGGTATTGAAGCACTGTCTGCACGTCTCCACCGGTGAACATTCCGTCTTCTGGATGCAAGCGAACCTCTTCGATATCGTCAATCGCCCGTAACAATGCCTTAAGGAAGTCGATCCCACGGCAGTCTGGCGACCAAAAGAGTGAATGCAGTCGAAGTCTCTCGCCGGGGTGATCTAGGCGCCAACGCTGTGCTTCTTGTTGCATGAGAATCGTATCATTGGGCACGATCTGGGTTGCAAAGTAGAGTATGCTCGTCAGACTCTCGCGGGAGAAGATAAACTCGAACACACCGTGGGTGAACGCCTGTTGGTTTGCGTCCATGTCGAAAGCCGTGAGCATACAGCCGAGTTCAAGCTTCACTTCGTGCTTGAGGCGACCGATGCAGCTCAGTATCATGCGGATCGTGGCAGTATAATCCTCGCCATCGACATCCACGAGTCCCACCGGCTCATACGCTGTCGGTCCTGTGAGGATAGTGAGCGGACCCTGCTCGCTGAGGGTGATGGTCTTCAGAAACGCATCCAGCTCATGCTCCGCACACGCGACGAATCGGATATCGAGCAACACAAACGAACTCGAGAGGGGAATGCCACTGTTCGCCATCGCCGTGATGGCTTCCACGACGCTTGTTGTCACTGGCACGGGGTGGAGATCCAACTGGATCTTCTCAACGAACAACGGGGCGTGGTGCTGGTCCATTGCCCAGCTCTTCGGTCGATTCTCTTGGTATTCGTGCACAGCTTGCGTTGCGTCGGTCCAGTACCGAAAGAATTGCTCACTCGGCCTCACTCATGTTGTACTCGAGTCTTGATTTGCTGTATGGCTTGATCTTGATCACAACTTGAACAGGGAGATCTACCAATCGCTGTAGTGCCGGTGTGAACTTCACGCGCTCGACTAGATAACGACGCAGCTGGCGGGGACTCGCGATACTGCAGTCGTCCACGTCCACTTCATCCATCTTCTGCATGAACTTCTTGACCAACGACCACTCCACCTCCTTCACCTGGTCCGTGGAGGACATCAAGCACAGGCGTAGTTCAAATGGCGCGTCGCCTTGGGTCAGAGCCGTGATTTCCTCTTCGTCCACGTCTGGATGCGTCCGCATGTCGTCTACAGAGATGCTGGAGGCCACTGAATCCTTCCGAAGAAGCAGAGGCACGAGGGTCTGCGGATCAACTGCAAGAGCCAACTTCACGAGATCGATGGCTTGGCGAATTCGCCGACACTTCAAAATGGTGATGTTCGCGTCCACCGTCTCCAGCACGCCCTTCATATCGACGGTGGGCTCCATGATGATGCCGTGGCGCTTGTACGGTGATCCATCCGCGCGCACGTCCGTGACGAGTCCCCACTTGGTCTCACAATTGCTGAAGACATCGAACGCTTGGAGCAAGCACTCACTCAAAGGCAACTCTACTGTGTGGGTGTTGGTGCTCGCCCGGGGAAGGTCCTGCGTGGACGCTTCCATGGAGGCCACCGGCAATGCAGCGTGTGACTGCGCACTCATCTGGCTTCGGTGGTGGAATCGTAGGGGCGCTTGCGAATGCCCCGCATCCAGTGCTCTGTCGTTTTAGACGCCGCTGACATGACCTATTTTTACAGACAGATCAAGTTATCTCTTGGAAACACGTTTTTAGAGATGGCTACATATCAAAACTGCTTCAAACTCGGATCTTTCGAACTGTATGCGGTGCGCTGAAGGCCAAGATGAGCTTCACGACGTTGCTGTCGAGATAGCGCAACGTCTGGCTGTGTCCGTCTCGAAACGCACTCAAAAATGCAGCGCTGCGGGCCTTCACGATGTCGCTTTGCCGCTTCTTCGCTGATGCGGGGATGATGCTTTTCTTCGGAGGGTTCGCGAACGGCGCACACGCTAAGCGGACTGGAAAATTCGCAAAGTTGCCGAGAAAATTCACGTACTGGAGCACTTTGTTTGTCGCCAGCACTCTTTCCAAGGCAGGCACAGCCGCCGGGTCATTCACTGCCCGTCTGATGAGTGCTTGATCTGATGGACGAGCCGCGCGGGTCGATCCATCGGTCTCCGCAATCCCCAGTGTGTGAAGCGTCTTCGATAGCAAACTCGCATCTTCATTGCGCGGGTCGAGTCGGTTGATAAATCGAACCAAGCTGGAGGAGTCTGCCAGTGTGAGACCACTGAGCTCGAGCGTCTCGAGAGCTGGCTTGGGCTCGGGGCCAAGACTCGTGTCGAACACATCCAAGCTCGGAATGTTGACTTGGTCCATGCAGAGACTGCGGAGACTTGGGAATTGAAGCACTATGTCGATCTCTTCTTCACGCAAGGCGTCGCCGTTGGGATGCAGGCTGAGTTCCTCAACGTCATCCAGCGCGTCCATCAATGCTCGGATGAAGTCGGTCCCTTCTCCATTTGGTAGCCAGACAAGCGAGCGAAGGCACAGCTTTTTGTCGGGCCAAGCTTGGTGCCAACGGCGAGCATGGCGATTGAGGAGACGCACGTCGTCATCAGAGGCTTCGTTGTCCAGTAACGAGATGCTGGTAGCGTATTCACGGCCGAGAACATCGTCGAACAGCCCGCGAAAGAACGCTGCCCGGTTTCTCCTGGTCTCACAGACCATGAACAGACAGCCCACCTCGAGCTTCACGTCGTGGGCGAGGCGGCCCACGCAGCGAAGGATCATACGAATCCGGGCCGAGTAGTCTTCATGGTGGATGTCTGCAGCTTCGTACGGCTCGTACGTTGTTGGCCCAGTCTTGATTGTAAGAGGCCCCTTCAACCCGCGGGAGATTGTCTCCAGAAACAACTGCAGCTCGTGCTCTTCACACGAGACGAAGCGAATATCCAGACACACGGCCGAGCTTGATACTGGGATCCCATCGTTCACCATCGCCATGATAGCTTCGACCACACTCTTGGACACCGGCACGAGACATAGGTTCAGTTTGATCCGCTCAATGACCAACGGCGCGAGATGCCGCTCCATATCCCACTTGCCCACACGCTGGGACTGATACAGGTAGAGACCTACAGTCGCTGATGTCCAACACTTGAAGAAGTACTGGCTCGTCATCGGCTCCATCTTTCGGTCGGGCGATTCGCTGAACGGCGCGATCACAAGCACTGCGCGCACTGGCACATCCGTCAGCCGTCGTGCTGCCGTTGTCGACCGTGCATTCTCAGTGAGATAGCGGCGCAGCGTCATGGGACTCGTGTGGGAGCCGCCCACGTCTTGTTCGTCGAGCTTCTGCATGAACGTCTTTGCCAACTCGATCGCTTTCGCCTTGGTGGCGCATATCTTCAAGCAAATGTGGAGTTCAAACGGCGCGTGGCCACGAGTCAACGCCCGCAGTTCGTCTTCATCCATCTCTGGGTTCTGGCTGTAGTCGTTCACTGACAATTGAGGAACACCCAGCGTTCGACGGAGAAGCAGCGGCGTGAGCGCTTGCGGGTCGACGGCCAGCGCCAGCTTCACGAGATCAATCGCCTGGCGAAGACGCGCGCAGTGGTGCACGTACGTGCTTTCATCCGCAGTCTCCACGGCCCTCGTGACATCAGCAGTGAGCTCGGCGATGATGCCGTGACGCAAATACGTGCTTCCATCCGCGCGCACGTCGGTGACGAGCCCCCACTTGGTCTTACAGGACTGGAAGACGTCCAGTGACTGCTGCAAGCACTCCCCCAACGGCAGCTCCACGAAATGGTTGCTGGACCTCGGCCACGATCCGCCTGCCGCTGATTCCATTGCGGACGACGCAGAGGAAGAGGTGGATCGTGAACCCACACTGCTGCTCTCACTCTGTGCAGGACTCGCATCTGGTGTCGTTGCCGCGCTGGATGCTGGCGTCGTGTCCATGGTTCTCATTGCTGCTTGCGTTGTTTGTCTGGGAGTGTTCCGATCGCAGTGGATACCACCGTTAGAACCTGCACAAATGGTTAACACACGTCAACATGATACTCATGGGACGTTGTCAGAATTGATAAGAGAGTGATATGTGTCTTCCACGAGTGATGGTCATTGAAGCTGACGTCCTTCAATTGAAGCTGTGACATCGGGTGAGCGTCACACAACGACTCATACCAAACCACGCTCTTGAGGCTCTGAAGACCGCCACCCGACAGCTCAAACTAGGATCTCTCGGAATGCATGCGGCGCACTGTAGGCGAAGACGAGCTTGGCGAGGTTACTGTCCAAAAGACGCAGCGCCGCACTGTCTCCGTCTCGAACGCAACTCAGAAAGGCTGCGTTTTGTGCCTTCACAATGGCGCTTCGTCGGCTCTCTGTCGTTCCACGGATGCGGCTTTTCGTTGCAGAGTGCGCTGCTGTAGCCCATGCCAAGTGTACCTCCGCGCTTGCAAAGTCCCCAGTAAAACTCACGTACTGCAGCGTCTTGTTCCTCGTCAACACGTCTTGTAGCGTGGTGACAGCTACTCGGTCGTTGACAGCTAACCGTAGAAAGTTCTGGTCGCCAAAGTCCGCAGGATGCACGGTTGTTGGCGTTGGCAGACCATATATCTGGATGAAAAACCGCTCTAACCGGGGATGGTTCCCGAGATCACGAGGGTAGCGCGCTGAAAACTCCGAGATACCCAGAAGTTTCAACGTGCTCGAGAGCGAACTGGGGGGTGCACTGCAGGGATCCAGCCTCTCGATGAATCTGGACAAGCTCGCTGGATCCAGCAGACGCATCGCACTCAGCTCCAGACTCTTGAGCGTCGGCGTGGGTTTTTCGGCCATGACCTCGGCGAAGATATCCAAACTCGGTAGTTCTGCAAGCTCGATGTAGAGCGAATGGATGCTGGGAAAGCGGAGAACTCTTTTCATGTCGTGGGCGTGGAAAGCTTCACCTGCAGGGAATGCGCTGAATAATTCCACGCCGTCGATCTCGCGGAGAAACACACGCAGGAAGTCAAGACCTCGCGCCCTCGGCAACCAGTCGAGCGTACGAAGTCGAATTCTCTTGTCGGGGAAAGCACTACGCCAGCGATGAGCTTCTTGCGTGAGTATCTCGGTGTCCTCGGGCGTGACTTGTGTGTGGGAGATACACACTGGTGGTTTGTTCGCGGCAGAGAACATACTCAAACAAGCCACGGAAAAACGCCTCCCGATTTGCTCTGGCCTTGCACGACATGAAGAGCGTTCCAATCAGCAGCTTGAGTTCGTGGTCGATACGGCTGATACAGCGCAGTACTGTGGTAATCTTCTCAGACAGGTCCTCGTCGTCTGGGTCTGCAGCAGTGATTTCCTTGTACGAGAGCGTCGCGGTTCTGATAGTCAACGGTCCTTCCACACCCCGTACGATATCTCCCAGAAACGTTTGCAACTCGTGCTCTTCACAGGTGACGTACTGCGGGTCCAGGCACACAGATGAGCTCGTTACTGGGATAACCTTGCTGGCCATTACCGCGATAGTGTCGATCACGCTCTTCGCCAACGGCACGCCACATAGTTCAAGCTGGATCTTCTCCACAGCCAGCGGTGCGAGGGTCCTGGTCAGATCCCACTTGTAGTCACGCCAGTCCTGATACACGTGCAGTGCGTCCACCGCAGACACCCAGCTCTTGAAGAAGTCGGTGCTCTTCTTCTCGCTCATCATGACGATGTCCAAGCCAGCTTCACTTTAAGGTAACAGCTTCAGCACCGTTTGGATTGGGCAGTGCATGAGACGACGAGCCGCCACCGACGATCCTGCACGCTCCGCTAGGTAACGGCGCAGGGCGGACGGGCTCCCAGTAACACTACCGATGAGCTCGTCGTCCAGCTTCCGCATGAACCGCTCGGCCAGAGAATCCTCGATCTCGTCTGCTTCTTTCGACTCGATCTTAAGACGCAGTCGTAATTCAAATGGCGCATCTCCTTGCGTCAGCTCCGATAGGTCTTCCTCGTCCAAGCCAGGATTCTTGCTGAGATTAGGAACAGCAATTTTCCGACGAAGAAGCAACGGCATGAGCTCGTGCGGGTCCACAGCCAGCGTGAGCTGGACGAGATCGATGGCTTGGCGAATGCGTCTCAGCTTTTCGAAACGCGTGTCTTCCGAGGCGCCAATCGCAGACGTGATATCCGCTGTGAGCTCGACGAGCACGCCGTGGCGCTTGTACGTCGTACCGTCCTCTCGTGCATCTGCCACCAGAGTCCATTTCGTCGAGCAGCTCTCGAAGACTTCGAGCCACGGTAGCAGACTCTCGATCAGCGGCTGCTGAACGATGTGCTTGACGCTTGTTGGTCGTGAAGCCCCTTGGGCTGATGATTGCGGGGCCATTTCCTTCGACAAGCGTGAAGAGGTTGCGACTCGTTCTGGATGGAAGTGCAGGAGCGATGGATGCCGATGCCATCTTCAGTCTTGATCTCGTTCTAATTCTAGATAGGTCCCAACGGCTCATATCCGAGAATGGCTACATTTGTCACAAATCGATTGAAACAGTGTTCGAACTTCAAGCAACCACGGTCTTGCTGGAATCACATAAAAAACGCACTGAGGGGACAGCTCCTGACAGCTCAAATCAGGATCTCTCGAAATGCATGTGGCGCGCTGAAGGCGAAGATGAGCTTGGCGAGGTTGCTGTCTAAAAGGCGCAACGCTGTACTGTCTCCGTCGCGAATAGCACTCAGAAAGGCTGCGCTCTGCGCCTTCACAATGGCGCTTCGTCGGCTCTCCGCTGTTGCAGGGATCCGGCTTTTCACTGGAGGGTTTGCTGGCGACGACCACTCCAAGTGGACGGGATCCAAGCTGGCAAAACTGCCCAGGAAACTCACATGCTGCAGCATCTCGTTCACTGTTAGCACTTCCTCGAGTGTCGAGACAGCCGTAGGATCATCGACTGCTCGTCGTACGAAGTTTTGGTCGCCATAGTCGGCAGGATGGGCGATAACTAGTGGTGCAAGACCAAACATTTGCCCAAGAAGTTGGAGAGTACGAGGATGGTTTCCAAGATCGCGAGGATAGCGAGGCGAAGCCTCGGAAACACCGAGGATTCGCAGAGTCCTCGAGAGTGGACTGGGTGTACTACTGCGTGGGTTGAGTCTTGCGATGAATCGAGCCAAACTCGATCGATCGTCCAACAGTAGACCACTCAGTTCGAGACTCTCCAGTGCTGGCTTGGACTCCGTGCTACCAGTAGAGCTCACATCGAAGATGTCCATTGTCGGGATATGGACCAGCTCAAGGTAGAGACTGCGTAGGTTGGGAAACTGCAGCATTCGTTTTACATCTTGGGCGTCGATGCGATCGCCGGCTGGGAACAAACCAATGGCTTCCACATCGTCGATCACTCTCAGAAACGCACGGATGAAATCGAGTCCGAGATCCTTCGGCAGCCAGTCCAGCGAATGAACACGAAGTTTCTTGGCGGGGAATGCGCTGCGCCACTGGCGAGCCTGCTCTGTTACAAGCTGCGCGTCGTCGAGGCTGGCGTCCGTGTGGGAGAAATACATGCATGTGGAGCACTCGCGACAGAGCACAAACTCGAGAAGACCTCGGAAAAACGCCTCGCGGTTTGGCCGTGATATACAGGACATGAAGAACGTTCCAACCTGCAGCTTGATCTCGTGGTCGATACTCCCAATGCAGCGCAAGATCATCAGAATCTTGGCCGAGAAGTCCTCGCCATTGATGTCCGCAGCCTCAAAGTCGTCGTAGCTCATCCGTCCTGTGCTGATCGACAGAAGCCCTTCGAGACCTTGAACAATCGCCTTCAAAAATGCCTGTAGCTCGTGTTCCTCACAGGAGACGTACTGCAGATCGAGGCAGACGGACGGGCTGACCACTGGGATCCCACTTTTGCCCATCATGGTGCTTGTGGTCGATCCTAGTGTGATCCAGTCGCTGCTGTCCAGCAACACAACTGTGGAGGGTGTGGGTATCGATCAACTAGCACGTGGCGGTGCGCCGTTTGAACTACGCGTCGATGTGGAGGTCAAAGTCAAGTCCGCCTACGTTCTCAAGCAATCACTCGTGACACCGTTCATGGAGAAGCTCGATCAAGAACCAGTGGACGACTCGGATGGATTGCGCCGCTATCTGGTCAGTAAGGAACTCCAATCTACAGGCACTCGGCGTCGGATGCAGTTGCCTGTCCACGCATACCTCACACTCACGCCCAACGAAGACGCGGATGGGCCAGACAGCGCGTTTTTCGATTCTCTTTCAAAATCGAGTCAAACCCTTGCGCAGTATCAAGTCAGCCGTTGTTCGAACTGGTCCGTGGACAAGCATTTCGCCCCGTTGAAAGTCGCGTGTGTGTATCTTCGACTGGGATTCGTCCCTTTGCGTTCGGCTATTCTAAAAAGTGCGGCGACGCTTGCAGCCAAAGGGGGAGTTCCAGTGTCCTGCTCAGAGGTGACGCTGGACCTGCGATCGTTGCAATGCCAAAACCACCATCTCGAATCGTTCTTCAACTCCGTCATGGCGTCCACTGGGTTTAGCATCCTCACAGCCAGCAGCAGGCCAGGTGGACCTCCTCCTCCTGATTGCCACCGCCAAGTCGACACGATGTTTCGCTCAATTGGACCACTTGCTCACCAGATTTCGCTGGATCTGAGCGGCTTGTTCATGGTGTATCGGCCAAGAGCGAGTCGCCGTGCCATCATGCGAGGTCTCATCGAGTTTATACTCCCACGGACTCCAATTGCAAGCCTGACGTGCACGGACACCACCGTCTTCACAGAAGATGACGTTCAAGATCTAGAAGAGGAGGTGCTCGCGTGGCGCAGAAAGCATCCAGGCCAGAAACTCCGCCTCGACAGGCTTGAGCTCGACGTGGAGGAAGGATCGATTGACTTCGTTTGCGCTCTCTTGGTGGCCCTCGATGATGCGAAGTCAGTCACGTTGGATCTGCGTATGGACGATATCGCCTCGAC
The DNA here is from genome assembly GCA_023337615.1 of Pythium brachiatum. Taxonomy (NCBI): domain Eukaryota; phylum Oomycota; class Peronosporomycetes; order Pythiales; family Pythiaceae; genus Pythium; species Pythium brachiatum. Next base: position 1,931 of record JAADXI010000477.1, on the reverse strand, counting down.
CGAAGACCTTCAGTGTATCCTTGGGTACCCCAGTCTACGAAGCCTCAGCGCCAGGAACATTAGCATCGCAACCATGGACATCTTCGTATCCGCGCCGCAGCTTCAACTTGAAAGCTTTGAGCTAGCTGGTCTCACACTGGAGGATTCAGCAAGCATGGTCCGGTTCGTGAAGAGCCTCAACCCACACAGCGCTGCGCCGAGTCGACTCGCGCAGACTCTGGAGAAGTTGAGTATTGTAGAGACTGATGATGTCGACGAAGAATACGACGAGAGTGGGAGCGTGATTGGGGCGGTGAGGCTGGCGATCAAAGATACTGCAGCTGTGGACGCGCTGGATGAGGTGCTGGCCGCGAACACAACGCTCACGGTCGTCAACTTTGTCGGTGACTATGAGAACATTCCAGTGATGCCAGCGTGCGATGATAATGCCAAAACAAGTCGCCTCCCAGCACCAGCAGCCATTCAGAACAGCTCTCTTGCAATGGCTCGGAAGACTGCGTTCTTGAGTGGCGTTCGGGACGGAAGCTGCGCTGCTGCATCCCGTTTCGACAGCAACATCGTGCAATTGATATTCGAGTACAGCGCACCATTCGTTGTGCGCAAGATAAACGTCTGATCAACTTCATGACGCGCTAGATCGATCAAGAAAACCCCCGATGAGCGTGAAAAAATGAAAATCCGATTTTGGCAGTAATATCCATTTTAGAGACGTTTTACCCCTTGTGATTGGCCATTATCAAACCTACAGTATTTTACAATCAACGTTACAACCTGAGAGTGAGGAATTGGCTGACACTCAGAAGACAAGAACAGCGTGGCGATGTCGCTGTCTTCCAGCGCGACCACGCCGCCACAAGACCTGCCACCAGGACGCAGTACGATGCGCTCTCATCTGCGCTATCGTCTGCGGCGTCTGTGGAGGAATCGGCTCAAGCGATGCGAAGAACGAACGTCGGAAGCCGCTCACTGGAACTGCCACTGGAGGCGATTCTGTTGCCGTGGCTCGACTGTTTCAAGTACTCTACGACGCAGTGGGGGGCTCATTACGGATGTGAGAGCCGACGAATCGACGTACTGACGCCACGGAATCGTTGTAGAGCTCACAGCAGACCTCACGCATCTAGTTACGACCGTGTCTGCCGATGAAGAGCTCCTCCTGCAACGTCTTCGCCACGCCATTGATCTCGTCAAGCTCACCCTCGCCGTGGATCCACTCGCCATCCAGTCGCTACTCATGCGCCGCGTGCGCTACGAAGAATCCGTCAACGACGACGCCGTTGATCAGAACATCAGCAAGCGAGAACTTTATCAAGCGGCGCGCGGAGACGTGGTCTTCGAACTGCGCATACGGTTGGAGGTGAAGGCCAAGGTGTCGAACTACCTGGATAGTGTGGTCGCTAGCCACTTCATCAAGGTGCTTGATCAAGAGAAAGTGGACGAGTCCGATCTACTGCGTCGGTATCTGGTGGACGAGGCGCTTCGTTCAGCGTCGCATCGCCGACTCGCGCAGCCTGTTCGCACCGTGCTTGCTATTCAGTCAAATGAAGAGACCGCGGCAGATTGGGACCCAAGCAGACAGCCTTTTGTGGAGATCCCAAGGGCAAGCGAGTCGCTCCGTCAGTAACAAACCCACCACAGTCGCACGTGGGCGTTTGCGTGGCGTCACGCACCTTTGGTCGTCGAGAAAATCGATCTTCAAATGGATGCTGTGCCCCTGATATCAAGATTTGTACAACAAACATCGGACTTGCTGGCCAACGGACTTCCTATATCGTGCTCGACAGTGACGCTAGACCTGCGATCGATGCATTGTGAAGAAGAAGATCTCCAGGCGTTTTTAGAAGCCCTTACGACCGACGAAACGCAAACGGATCCGATCACCATCAGCACTGGCCGTATCGATACAGCCAGCGCATTTCTTAGAGCTCCGG
>JAADXI010000476.1:0-20707 GCA_023337615.1 Pythium brachiatum | reverse complement strand
TGCAAAATCAAGGTATCGGAAACTCGATCAGAATCCTTTTATACTCGTTTTTCATCCTAAATAGTTTATCACTCGATTTCCATCCGAAAACGACCGATACTCGCTTTGCATCCGAAATCTACTCGAAAGTAAGCTTTTCTCAACTCGTATGCAGCTGGCGTTGTTGGTGATGAACGGCCACGCGCGTCTCTGCTGATAGGCCGGCCGCCATACCGAAGATAATAGGGCACCTACAGACCGAAGCATGAGTGTCACGGAGATACTCCACGCGATATCAGCTTTGCTCTTACCAAACGACTCGGGAGATCCTCGATTGTCAATGAGACCGTGAAGAAGTCGAAGGCGTGGGACCCACGACACGCAGCGGACGCGACTGCGAAGTCGAGCCACTGCATGCGGTTGAGCGTGGCCAACGCCTTGAACGGACTAGGGGCGAGGCATTCAATAACAGACTGAAGTGCGTTAGCCCACGGTGATCCTCGAGATTACTACGTATGGGGATCGTGTATATTTTACTCACGGTGCTGTTTGGCCTGGAGGCTCGTAACGCCGCCCATGGTGAAGATTGGGCGCCATACATAGCCCAGGGTTTAGATGGAGATCACGAGAGACGTTGCGGCTGTGAGACTAGAGACTAGAGAGTATTGATCTGCGTCGCATCACGTGCAGTGTGCGAGTGAGTGGTCGGTCAGCCGAAGAATCGATCCAATCGAATCTGCGACATGTGACAGCTCTTCGAATGAACAGTCGCACGTGGTGTTTCGCGTCTCTTCGCCTTCTAAGATCGCCTTGGGGAAAAGGGAATAGCAACGACGCGAGCCTCTTTGCCTTTTGTTGTCAGCTTCGAAACCAGAGCTCCAACGATGGCGGAGCGTGCTAACGGCGACGCGCGCGACTCATTCACGCATCCGCTGACCGGTGCGGTGCCGATCACTGGCGCCGACGACCGCAGCACTGTGAGTGAGACCGTGGATTCGAGTTCCGCCATGGCGCAGCAGCAGCAGCACGCGTGCCGGCTCCCAGAGCTGGCCGACGCCATGCGCCAGACAGTGTCCTATGGCGGCTGTGCCGTGAGCCCCATGTCGGCACAGTACCAGCGCATTGACGTCGGTGACGGCGACGCGATGGGTATAGGCATAGGCGTTGGGGCAGCAGCTAGCGATACGAAGGGCTCTCGCAAGGCCAGCAACAGTCGCTACTTCAGCGAGGACCGTCCAAGCAGCAGCAGCTCACGGCTCTACCAGGGCAACGACGCATTCAGCAGCAAGACAGGACGGCCACATACGCTGATCCTACGCTTCGACACGAGTGGCAACGGCACGTTCCAGCAGATGAGTCGCCTCGATGTGTTGCGGCTCACGCAGGAGGCCGCCAAGCCCAAGAAAGTAGTGATCGTGGAAAGCGACCAGAGTGGTGATGATCATGAGGACACGGACATCGACGAAGTCCAGGAAGAGCTGCGTCCAGCTGTGCGCGCGCGACCGCAGCGACGAGGCTCGCGTCGCTTCTCCGTGACTGTTGGTGGACTGGTTGGAGATGCAGCCAAGACGATCGACGTGCAGCAAGTCCACGCGCGAGACATCCGCAAGCTCGACCACGCGTTCGCGGTGTCGAACGAGCCGTCGATCGTCGTGCGCAAGCAAGCGATCCTGCTGAACGCCGACCCACTGCGTGCTGTGATCATGCGCGACGCGTGCCTGGTGTTCGTACCTGATGGTGCTGACAGTTTGCTCACGACGCTCAAGACCAAGTTCCGAGAGCATACCCAGTCCTACACGGGCATGGCGGGGGACACGACGCCCATCCCCACAGAGCTGCCGTTTGAAATGCATGCGTTGGAGGCGCTGCTGGCGACGATCTGTCGGCACTTTGAGTACGACTATGAAAGGGCCGCACCCATTGTGACCAGTGCACTGGACCGCTTGGCCCATGGCCGCACGATCTCCACAGGCGAGCTGGAGACGCTGCGGGGCTTCAAGAACAGAATGAATGAGTTTGAATCGCAAGTGGACGGCGTGCGGCGGGCGCTCATGGAGATCCTAGACGACGAGCAGGCGATGCGGCTATTGCATCTCACGAAACTCCACGACGATCCATCGCTGCTGGGCGATCTGTACAGCTTTGACTCGGAAGACGTCGAGGTATTGGTGGAAAACTACTTACAGGACATCTTCTCCACGCGCACCAAGGCGACGTTGCTCCAGCATCGCATCCAGAACACAGAGAGCCTCGTGATGCTCAAGCTCGACTCGATGCGAAACTACTTGCTGGGCGTGGACCTGATCTTTTCGCTCGTGGCGATCAGTCTTTCGGTTGGCACGTACGTCACTGGCGCGTTCGGCATGAACCTGAACTCGCATATCCAGACCGAAGACGGGTGGTTCTGGGGCGTCGTGATCTTCACGCTGCTTGTGTTTGTGGTCTTCACGGTCAGCGGTGTGCTCTTCTTCCGCCAAAAAGGCGTGCTTCTCTAAGTGTATGACTTTCTAATCAAACAATGTACTGCCTTAGATAAGCACTTCGTTTGCCGAGTATTTACCAAAAGGTTTCTAGGACTTTTGGAACTGCACCGCACCGAGCGTGAACTGCTCGTCACTGCCCTTGGCCAGCAGCTCCCCGAGCTCCGTGCCAATCAAGTGCTGGTTCGAGATCTTGATCTCACGCTGCTTACGCACGCGCGACTTCTTCTTGTCTTCTTTCATGCGGCGCTTGACTTGGCGGCGGTTCGCGTCCAGCTTGGCCTGCGTGGTGAGGCCTGCCTGCACGAGCTTCTTTTCAAACTCGACCTTATCTGCCGGCCACAGACGCAGCGTGTCTTTCCACAATTGGCGGATATCGTTGGTGCAGCCGTGCTTCATCATTTGGAACTTGGGGCCTCGTTTCGGCAGCACATCCCATCGCTCACTCGTGATCTCTCGGCGTGATGCGTCTGGGAATGGAGCATCCAGAGGCACATGCTCCTCGTCCAGCTTCATCATGTAGCGGGTCTTCTTGGAGACGTTCGGATCGCGCGTCGAGGAGACGCTCTTCGACGCGACACCTGCGAACTGTGCTGGCCGTGCGGAGCTGGTAGACTTCACAGCGGCCGAGACACGGAACCAGTTATCCCCGACCTTGACGGCGTCTCCGCGACGCACTTCCTGGGAGATATCTTGGCTAGAGTGGGCATAGTAACACCCAGGCTCGACAGTAGCGACGCCTGAAAGCCCCACGAGGAACTGCTGGCCGCGAGGGTAGTACACCTCGGAGCTGTTCTCGGCGTTCTTCAGGCAGATGATCTCGCCCGTGCGCGTGAGCTCGTTCAGGTCGTTCTCCACACCGACGTACGAATCAATGGCGTCCTCCATGGGCATCCCCTCCGGCATCTACCACACCAACAAGCCACACAAGTTAGCACTTCCTCAGTACTGTTGCTGTCGTTGCATGAACGTACGCGATCGAGAATGCGCAGGAGCTGCGCGCGGTTCTTCATATCGTACTTGGCCTGGTACGCGTACATGTCTGCATCCACACGGACCTTCGGGTTCTTCTTCAGGCGCTGGTCGACTTGGTCGTCCATGGTCAGGTCCTTCACAAACAAATCCGCAGCCAGTCAATGCCATAGTCCACACAGCAGAGACAGCAAAGGAGAGCCGCGTACGATGCCCGTGTGCTGGAAGATGTCGCGCACGGAGACTGCCTGGTGCATGGGCACTTTGCGCAGGTACTCCAGGATCTTGTACACCTTGGCGCCGTCATTCTTGGGCACAGACGACGCGTCCACTGCATCACCATGAGAGCCGTTAATTGCGGGGCCATTTCTCCATCAATTTAAACCGTTTTGAACGCACCTTGCGGGATGATCTCCTTCACTGGCGTCGTCTTTGTTGGCGCGACCGTCGGCGCAGAGTCCGCGACGGCTTGGGAGCCGTACGCCAAGTTTCTCCACGACATATTCGCCTCTTTGTCTTGATGTCTTGGTCGACCTTTCTCTCAGTGCATTGGGCAGTTCCAGGAGCTCCAATGACCATCACTCTTGGTCAAACAAATACCGGCGGGAAACCGGTATCTTTGTTCAGAATGGACACCATTAATTGGCTAAAATTGGTGATGTCGTGGCATCTTATCGTGATGCCGAGTCAGTCGAAGCACGAGCTCAAGATAACAACGAAGCTGCACGCTCAGGTCGACGCGCTGTCCACGACGCACGCGCGATACAGAGCAGCCCACAGCACAGCGCTTCCTGGATGTACAACCGAATGAACACCAGAAACCCCAGTGCCAAGGACGCCTTGTTTGCCGGCGCGCCGTCCCGCGCACAGGTGGGTGGATGCAGTGAGAAGATGCAGCCGGACAACGACCGACTGATGGATTGGGATTGGGATTGGCATTTCTGTAGCCTGGCTTCAATGGCGACAGCGGCGACCAGGCACGTCGGCTCCTGGAGGACCAGAATGATGAGCAGATCAGCCATTTGTCGCTGCAGATCAGCCAGCTCAAGTCGGTGAGTCACTGCGGTTGTCTGGAGTGAGCTACTGGATCGAGGAGCGGAGCGCTCGTTGCTGACCGAGTCTTGTGTACAGCTGACGCAGGGCATTCACGCAGAGGTCGTTGACCAGAACAAATACCTCGATGGCATGGTGCGTTTGTGCTGGGTGGTGATATGTGGTTTCACTCGTTCTCACCGCGACGCGTATATTCGATTTATCTTCTAGGGGAAGGAGATGGACAACACGGAGGGGCTCCTCGGGGGCACGATGAAACGTCTGGGCTTCATGATGGACCAGGGCGGCAGCAAGCACATGCTGTATCTCGTTGCCTTCGTCGTCTTTGTCTTTGTCCTCCTCTACTACACCATCCGCGCCCACTAAGCCAAGCGCATTCACCACCACACACACACACCACACCGCACTTTTTTGCTTTTGAAATGAACACTCACACAACTACTTAGCCCACCTGCTCTTCCCAATCATCGCACGCTGTTCTCGCATGCGTGCGGAGCTCATTGCCTTCTGGAGCTTCCCACGAGCTCCTTTACGACGTCACACGTCGCAGACACGCACTTAACCCGCACTTAAGTGATAAGTACGTTCGTTGGAGCTTTTCGGTCCGCGACCCCCTTGAGGAAGAGCTTCACCAGGCGACTGCATCACCGCAGACAGCCACATCCTCGTCGTCGCGACCGCTTCGCCTCTCGTCCCGTGTGCTCTCCATTATCTGGCTGCGTGCAAGAGCTCTTCTTCAGCTCCACGCTCTCCACCTTCCCCCGCATCTCCATCCTCGCGACAGGCTGGGCTGGCTGCGTGCACTCGTCCACGGCGTGCGCGAGAAACGATCGCTGCGGATCCGACGGAAACGGCCGAGCGCTTACTACACCGTCAACATGGGCAACTTCCTGGCAGCGCCGATCACGGATAAGGAGACTGAGACCGGTCGCGGCAATGGGCTGATGTACGGCGTCTCCGCCATGCAGGGCTGGCGCACCAACATGGAGGACTCGCACGTCGCTGTCGTCGACTCGGCACAGCTGCCCGCGGGCTGCTCGGTGTTTGCAGTGTGTGACGGCCACGGTGGCAAGCTCGCAGCGGATATGGCGGCCGCGATAATGATCGACGTGTATGCAGAGATCATGCAGAAGGCGCAACTGTTCTCGGCGTCGTCGTCCGCAGTGACGGGGGAAGCCATGCCGACGCCCGAGGCCATTGGCGCGTGTCTGCGGAATGCGTTCTTGGCGCTGGATGCCAGAATAAAGGAGACGCCCGAGGTCCAGTACGGCTCGGACCAGAGCGGCTGCACGGCAATCTCGGCGTTTGTCACGGGCACGCACATCATCGTCGCCAACACGGGTGAGGGATTGTGAATGAAATGCTGGTTACGATGCTGTGGTGACCATCGGACTGACGCAAACGATGCAGGTGATTCGCGAAGCGTCCTGGCCAAGAATGGCCGCACGGTGCCAATGTCGTTCGACCACAAGCCCATGAACGTACGCCTCTCTGCATGAAGATCCTGGTATTTATGAAAACGTAGAGTTTGACAGTGATTTGATCATAGGATATCGAGCGCCGGCGGATCGAGAAGGCTGGCGGTATGGTGCGAGCCAACCGTGTCAACGGCGACTTGGCGGTACGTTGCAACAAACCCCACAGACCTCCAGGTCGAGGGAGTCCATTTCTAATTGTGCGTACTGTACTGGCTACTATGCTGCGTAGGTTTCGCGAGCACTGGGGGACTTCACGTACAAGCAACGCAACGACCTGCCTGCTGAGGAGCAACAGGTATCGGCCGAGCCGGACATCAAGATCGAGCCGCGTGATGGCTCGGAGGAGTTCCTGGTGATTGCGTGCGACGGCATCTGGGACGTCATGACCAACGACGACGTGTGCCACCACGTGCGTATGCTGATGGCCAAGGGCGAGACCGATCTGGGACTCATCGCCGAGGACCTGATCGATGTGTGCTTGAAGTTGGGAAGGTGAGTGCCTCCTTGTAAGATCCATACTGGATTGAACCTATTAGATGGACTCACCGTGCACTTCTAACTGTAGCCGAGACAACATGAGCGCCGTGGTCATCCAGTTCCCAGCCGCCAAGTTCGGGTCTGGTGACGGCGTTGAGGGCATTCGTCGTGAGCGAGCGCGTGCTGAGGCCGAGGCCTTGAAGGAGCAGGAGGCGGAGGACGAACAGGACGATGCCCGTTCCTAAATGAGCGGTGCTGGGCATAGTGATTGGTTAGATCTTTTGCGCCTCCAGCTCCCTCGCAAGACGCTTCGAGGCGGTAAGATATCCTCCCTGGCGTGTATGTTGCCCGACTCCTGTCCGACTCATCGTCCGTGAGGTCCATCTGCTAGTATTTCCTCTTTTTCCCATTTACTGTTTTGCCTTTAGCGAAATACACCTTCTCTGCCTCCCATTTGACTTGGACTTGCTAGCCATTGAAACCCAATCAGATCCTTCAGTCAACGCGCGCTTCACGCTGATGCAGTGCCTTCGTCCGACACACGTGGCGACAGCAGCAGTTGCTTCTCGTGCTGCTCGTTCACCCGCTCGCTGCTGCGGTGGGCCGTGTGGTTGGTCGGCCGCTTGTACTTGGACAGGTCCAGCGTGCGGAAGTACTCGATCGTTCGCATCAAGCCCTCTTCGATATCGACTCGTGGACGCCAGCCCAAGTGGGTCCTGCAAGAGCAGCAACACCGTAACACAGCCGTTAGATAGATAGCTCAGCCTTCTAAACAGCAAAGACCCCAGACATAATACTCACTCAGCAGCGGCAATGTCAGGCTTGCGTCGCTTCGGGTCGTTGTTGGGCAGGTCGCGGAACACGAGCTTGCTCTTAGAGCCTGTGAGTCGGATGATCATCTCGGCCAGCTCGCGCACCGTCATTTCGTGTGGGTTACCCAAGTTCAATGGCCCGACTGTCGTCGTGCACTCCATGAAGCGAACGATCGCGTCGATGAGATCGTCCACAAAGCAAAACGACCGCGTCTGGTCGCCCACGCCAAACACCGTGATGTCTTCATTGCGCAGCGCCTGCATCACAAAGTTGCTCACGACGCGGCCGTCGTACGGGTGCATACCCGGTCCGTACGTGTTGAAGATGCGCGCCACGCGGATGTCCACGTTGTGGGTGCGGTGGTACTCAAAGAACAGCGTCTCAGCCACGCGCTTGCCTTCGTCGTAGCACGCGCGCACGCCCGTGCAGTTGACGTGGCCCCAGTAGTCCTCTTTCTGCGGCGTGACCTCGGGATCGCCGTACACTTCACTGGTCGAGGCCTGGAAGATGCGTCCTTTCACGCGCTTGGCGAGGCCGAGCATGTTGATCGCGCCGAGAAACGACACTTTCGTGGTCTTGATTGGGTTGTACTGGTAGTGCACGGGCGACGCCGGACACGCGAGGTTGTAGATGTGGTCCACTTCGCACGAGTACGGCTGCGTGACGTCATGGCGGATGAACTCAAAGTTCGCGTAGGTCTGCATCAAGTGCAAAATGTTGCAGCGCTGGCTCGTGAACAAATTGTCCATGCACAGCACCTCGTGGCCCTGCTCCAGCAGCCGCGTGCACAGATGGATGCCGATGAAGCCGGCGCCGCCGGTGACCAAGATGCGCCTCATCTCCGGCGGGTTGTTGTCGAGGCTGCCCAGTGCACGTGGCGGCAATGGCCGCGGAATGACCTGCACGCCATTGGTCTCTGCGTCGCTGGTGGCCATTGTGACAAGCGAATCCTTCTAGCGATTTCAAGGCAAGATCTTTTATGGAGCTGTTGAAGGACACGAGTTCCCATCGGGCCACATGGAAATACACTGAGTTAACAGAACTACCCAAAACATCCATAAAATCTGGGATTGCAAAGGGGTCGGGGAGATCGATTCTGAATTCTGAATCTGAATCTGCGATGACGGCGGTTCGATTTTTGTCAAACTTTCAGTTTGCGTTTCGTCAAAGTTCCCGGGACGTAGTTCCGCTTGCTGACTGGACCCCTTGACTTTTAGACTCCGTCTCAGGATGTTCTTATAGAGAGAGGCCGTCCACCCAAAAAGCTTCCTGAACTGGGCTTTCTCGGCAGTGGCCTCTCCCAAAATACAACCACGCACGCTCGCTGCCCACGCGCAGTTACGTACAACGTCGCGTCGGCTTCTCGCGATCTCTGAAGCACAACACTGTTGGTGTGTGTGTTGCTCGACTGGCTTCTATTGCCAGTTTCCGAAGAAACTCCGGGAGCCGTAGCCTGAGTGGATCCGCCGCAGCAGCATGATTCCGCTCTCGCTGGACACGTCGGCGGCGCGCAACACGCTCAATGCGGCGCTGTACTCTCCTCGCAAGGGCCACAGCGGCTTCCTCAGTCGGCTGCGCGCCAACAAGTCGGCCATGGTATGTACGATCCACCTGCCTAGGTTTGTTGTGGGTGGGAATCTAATGGCGTGGTTGGTTATGATAGACGATGTGCCACTTGATGGTCTGGTACTTGTTCTCCACGGGCGCGACGTTCACGAACAAGGTGCTCATCAAGCAGCACCACCTTTCAGCTGAGATGCTCACGCTCTCGCATCTCTTCGTCTCCGTCGTCTGTGACTGTGAGTGAGCTGGCTGCCTTGACGCGATTCGATCGTAGCCTTGATACTGAACCTCCTCTTCATCTCTATGGCTACAGTCATCGTGCTCACATTCCCCAGTGGCGGTCGCGTGGGTGCCTGGCGCTTACAATCCATGGACTTGCGAAGGTTCGTTCATTCATCCAGCTGAGCTGTGCAGGCAAGTGTGACTTCTGACCCTATGATTTTGGATGATTAGGATATTGTGGATCATGCCGCTGAGTCTGTTCTCCGTGATGAGCAAAGTGCTGACGTACTGGAGCTACGACGCCGTGCCGGTCGCCATCGCCCACACCTGCAAGGCCTCGCAGCCGTTCTTCAACGTGATCCTCGCGTACGCTATCTACCGGTCCAAGTTTACGTTTGCTACGTACCTCTCGCTCGTGCCGATCGTGCTCGGTGTCGTCATGGCCTCTGTCTCCGAGATGGGCATGAACGTACGTCGTTCGACTCGCATAGTAGACTCTTACATGAGACCTAAGCTGACCATGGTGTCTGTTCCCCATGACCTCAGGACCTCGCATTCGGTGGCGCCATTTTTGCCGTGACCTCCGCTCTGCTCGGTGTGATGCAGAGTATGTATGCCAAGTTCCTGCTGCGCAGCCACAAGGTCGTCGACAGCGTCAACGTACGTAGATACAGCCTTGATATTGAAGGCAGTTGATCTCGCGGCAATCTAACGAACATATCTGTCTTGCAGCTGCACTTCTACAGCGCCTTCCTGTCGTTCGCCATCAACGCTCCGCTTGTTGTGTTCGGCACGGCGCGCCACGCTAGTCCTGACAACATGCCACAAAGGTTAGTTGCTGAAGAGATTGGTTTCTGCTCGTGTTGATCTGGATTCTGACTTGCACTATGTTCTTTGCGGTTTCAACAGCAGCTTCCCCTACATGGTCGTGCTCGTCTGCAGTCTGATGCACTTCACGGGCAGCTTCTGCGCCTCGCTCGTCCTCAGCGAAGTCTCGGAACTCACTTACTCGATCATGTGTACGATGAAGCGAGTCGTGATCATCCTCAGCGCCGTGTTCTACTTCGGCAATGCCGTCACCACCCAGTCTGCGGGAGGCATGATCCTGGCGGTCGGCGGCGTGGGAGCCTACCAGCTCATCAAGGTGCGGTCGAAGCTCATCCATTCCGCAGGGCTGGCGCCTCTCCCGCGCACGATGAACGACCTCAAGGACCGACGCAAGTAGAGCAGGGTTCCAAGTCGAAGAATCACAGTCTGCGTCTCAAGCCAGTCGCATGTCTGCTCTTGTGTGCCATAGTCGACAGTACTAAATTCAATTCCACGATAGAGATTTGTATGGGCCATCGATTGCAAATCGAATGCTGAAATAAATGAGTGCGTTAAAAATCAAACAATACGAATGAAGCTTCTCGCCAAAGTCCTCGCCGCACGGTCAGCCACTGCACGTGGTCTCATCATGTGAGACTCTCATGTGAGCATCATCCAGTAGAAAAGGAAGACCGTGGATCACTTCTCACGCCACTTAGACATCCACGCTGCGCTGGTTGATGTTCAGTTGGTCCGCCGAACCGTTCGCACCAGCAGCGGCGGCGGCGTTCGCGTCGCCACCCGACGGGGTCGAAACGCCACTGCTCTGCATCGCCTGCATGCGTTGCTGGTACTGCTGAAGCATTTGCTGCTGCAGTTGCTGGTTCGGCCATTGGATGCCGGCCGAGTTGCCGGTCTGGGACTGCTGCTGGAGAAGCTGCTGAAGCATCGCGGCTTGCTGCTGCTGCAGTTGCTGCTGGTAGATCGCCTGAGGATCCACAGGTCCCTAGAAAGATGCACCAAACACGTGAGCACATCAAACTCCAGTATAAACAACGAGGGGTCCCATGCACGCGTACCTTCTTGGCCGGCTTGACGTCATCACGCGGCACGATGTCGATGAGGAAGTCGAAGACGTCGCTCTTGGAGATGGCGGTCGCGATGTCGCTGCGCTGGAGTGTCCGCCGCTTGTTCTCCTCCGTGTGGTACCACGCGCGCATGCTCAGCTCCAGGATGAACATCTCACACGCCTTCGCGAACAGCACGGGGGCTTCCGCGCTGATCATCTACCATATCCAAATCAAATGAGACCGTCCGTTAGTCCAAAACTGATCCGCAACCACGAGCAGCTCCGGTCTAACGCAGCCGAAAGGCGGACTGACCGCAAGGTAGACTGGACTTAAGTCAAAGCAGACTTACCCGGACGTCATCGTCGGTCTTCATGATCTTCTTGATACGCGCGAGCGGGAGCTGGTGGGTCTTGAAGTCGAAAGTGTTCGGGTCGACCTGCGAGATCTCCTGCACCTGGCTCTGCCAGAACGCCGAGAGCTGGTTCATCTGCTGCTGCATTTGCGCGCGCTGGTTCTGCAACTGCATCTGCATCTGCAGGTTGTTCTGGCTGTCGTCTCCGTTAGACATGGTGACGGGTCGGATAGGTCGGTGCGGAGTGGTTAGACGTGGGGGGGGAATAACACCTACGCAATCGCCAACAAGTTTAGACGCATGCTCGCTTTAGGTCGTCAAATGAGATCGCCGCCGCCTCGCGCCACCATCACCAGCATGATGAGCCCGCCGCGCCTGGTATCAGGTGCATGCATCGTCGATCATGGAGCAAGTTGCTCTCACATGGATTCGCAACGCTCCAATCACATGCAGGCGGTAGTCATTATTGGTGGAAACGACGGCGGTACTGCATTTTCATTGGGCGTGGGCATTTGGCGCACCTGGTTGGGTGTCTTGGCCGTGGAAATCGCGATTTGGTTGGTCGGTCTAACCACCGCGCGATCGGATTGGAGTCCGAGGTCTCTCCCCCCTCCCCGCGTTGGTTCTCCCCCCCTCTTTTTGTTCTCCACTTCGGTCCGCTCTGTTTGAAACGGGGGAGAACAGGGGACTGGTCCAATAAAACCTCGCGAGGTTTTACCTGTTTGAACAGGCGTAAATACACCGTAAGAATGGATTGGAGGTAGTGATGGTCTGCACCCATTTCCAAAAATGGCTACACAATCCCAGTGGAGAAAGGCAGCAACAGGGAATGACACACTGACACACACGCAGCGTGTGAGGACTACAGCAGCGACAACAACGATGAGCGCGTGGCACTGGCAGGAGCGGTATGATGTTAGCGACCCAGAGCAAGCGTGCAGGCTACAAGTGCTACAGGTAGGGCAGCGCATGCGACGTGTGTGGATGTGGAGTCGCCCTTTCACGCAAGAGCATTATATGATCAGGTCCAGAAAGAGATTTCGTTTGCCAAGTGGCTGCAGCAGAAGAAAGCGAAGCAAGCTGCAGAGCAAGACAACAGCTTAGATGATGCACAGGCTGATGAAGAGAAGAGACAGGAGTGCGAGAAGCGGTTTCGAGAATGGGTGCGAAGCAAACAGCGGGAGAAGAAGCAAGCGCAGGACGGGAAAACGCAATCCGAGACAGGAGAACGACGACCGCTGAGACGCGATGATCAGGTACGATCTCCTTGAGCCAGATCTATGGAGAATGGGAAGAAGAGCTAAGTTTTTCATGAATTGTAGCCGTTCTCGAAGCCGCCGTCACTTCATGTGAACCCGCGGATCAAACGTGCGCGAGGAGACTCGGTCAAGGGCCAGCCATCAAAGAGCAATGGCGCACACAAACTCAAGGTACGCGTACCTCTCATCATTTATCATGTGATATCGTGCTGACGGGATGCGGTTGCTTTAGAAATCCGCACCTCCAGAGCAGTGTCTCGCGGCCTACCAGGAGTGGGAGCGTCGAAAGCTGCGAGAAGATCCGATCAAACGCAAGCATCGACAGCTCAACCAGCTGCTTGAAGAGCACGCACAGAGACAACGTCATCTCACGATTTGGAGAAAGAAGGAAGTCGTGTGTGCCTACTCAACCAACCGCCGCTCGGATGAAAGAGCGTCAGCCACGTCAAACAAACTCCGTGCCGCGTAAGCGTTTTCATCAAACCAATACAGTCTATATATCTAGATATCGACCTCTGCGTGGATCTTGTTCGACGGGGCGGTGCTATTACCCGCTTGATTCTCGCTCTTGGAGGCCACTTGGATCGTCTTGTGCTTGCTTGGGCTGGCGTGACCACCCATGATGCGGCGTAGCTCTTCGCTCATAAAGTCGCTCGTGGTCTCCCCGTTGATCTCCGTATCTTCACAGAAACACACCAAGATCGTGTCGATTGCAGCATCGTAGACGTTCGTGAACGCTGACGCCACGAGCCACGCGAGCACACACGAGATGAGCACAGGTGCGAGTGGAGATGTGATAGGCTGCGTCGAGCCAAGCACCTCCAGGTGAGACGACGCCGACGCGGAGGACAAGATAGAAAACACTGCACCTCCGATCGCGACGGTGATCGTCGTCTTGACTAGGAAGAGCATGAAGAAGCTGATCGAGTTGACGACGGCAACGCGCGCGAGGTTCTTGAAGATGAGCTTGAAGGACGCGACGGACGCCGAGCAGAACGAGGAGCCGCGCATCGCGATCATGATGTAGGCGTTCTTGGACAGGAACTTGAGGCATTTCTCAAAGCACCACAGGCAACACCGCACCGCCAAGAACGCGACCTTGATGAAGCGGTTCTTCTGCTGCAGCTCCTTAGTCTGGTGGTCTACGTACTCGAGAATGATGCGCACGAACTGCACCAGCGCGATGATGAACGAGCCGAAGCAGAGCGAGCCCAAGCTGTAGCAGAACACGTACTTGAGAGCGCGTATGATGGGGAACCGTGTCTCGAGCTTGCGTTTCCCGTGCTGGTCAGGAACTGTCCAGTAGTACTGCGCGACGGCGCCGGCGATGGTCGTGATGGAGATCGCTTGGATGAGCTGGTTGGTCCACAGAAACCCGAAGAGATGGTAGCTCAGTAGGATCTGTTGCAGCTTGTCACTCGGTAGTTCCGTCACTGCGGTCGTGTTCACACTCGCGGTCGTGACATTGGTTGCCAGTGCGGCTGTGGACTCCACGACTTTACCTAGATCTGCTGTGCTCATGATATACGCTGCGATGGACACAGCGTAGATCACGAGTCCGATGAACAGCACTGTTGGTACGATGGGCCAGAGCAGTAGCAGTGGCATCGTTCGAATGGCTCGCGATGCCTCGCGGACGATCGCAATAGCAACCTTGATGCGTTTGCGCATGGCGATGATCAGCAACACGATCAACGCTGTGAGGATCCACATGATGTAGGCCGCGACTTGGAACTGGACGCGCGTGGTCTCATCTCCTGCTAGCTGGAGGCTACTGGTGTCCAGTCCGCTTGAAGACGATGAAGAAGCGGAGACCGTCGTGCTGGCGAACGCCAGTGCATCCGTCGCGTTGATGAGACCGGATCGCACCGAGCAAAACAGACTCATGAGCACCAATACGATGATCACGAGCCAGCACGTGAGCCACACCATGCACCCTGCAAAGAACTGCAGCACCACGAGCCACGCGACGCCCAGCACCAGCGAGCCGCCACCTCCTACCGCGAGAATGAGACCTGCGGCAGCGTGGGTGTCGCCCACAAAGCGGCCCAGCGTCTGCGCGTAGCCCTGGATCTGGTCCATGATCGGGTTCGCGGTCGTGGCTTCGACGTCCCACACAGTCTTCTGCACGCGCTTGGTGCGGCAGATCTTCTTGCAGAGACCTTGGACGTACAGCTCCAGCGTACACATGGGATCCGCATCGGCTGGGTCGAGACACTGCTCGGAGATCACGGTCTCGTTTGTGGAGTCGAGTGGCATGCACCGAAACAGGATCGCCGTCGTGTTCTGGGCCGTCGTCCAGCACGTGGCGTTGTCGTAGCTGCAGACTTGGTCGCCTGACATGGGGCACTGGCTCACGCACACGCCAAACAGCGGCATCTGAGTGAACGAAACGTGGTTCGAGACAGCAGCGAGCATGTCCTGGTCCAGCCGAGGGTACGCTGTGAGTGGACGCGTGTCCATGGCGCCCACGCCGCACACACTGCCGTTGTAGTCACGGCCGTAGACGAGACTCATGGGCTCACCGGACTGGATGCCGATGATCGCCACGACAATCTAGAGCATTACAATTAGCAGCCCGCTCCATGCAAACCCTTGATCAGGCAAAGTGAAACGTACCATGCCGAGCCAGTACACGAGGAAGAGCAGGCAGCAGAGCACGTCGCGGCACTTGCGGCCGGCTGAGGGCACGAGTCCGTTTTTGGGCGCGTGGACTTGTTCCCCATCCCCGCCGCTCTGGGCGATACTAGCCGCTTTGCTGCTGCAGCACAGCACCATTATTGTCTAGGACTCAACTTTGACGAGTGACGAATGCCTGAGCCTTGTGGGGGAAGCGCCTTCGACCATCGGTCTGCATCGATGGCGAGAGGCAAAGCATCTGGCAGTGTAAGGAGCCCAGGACGCAAAGGATACGAGTGAGACGATCCAGCGGATCGTCGGGCTGGCCGTGTATCAGACTATTCTTATACTTGATCGGCATGTCTGAGCGAGCACCACCGTAAATCCCTGCAGACTGGAAGCATACTTGCCGCGCTATAGTCTGAGCAGTGGCTGTGCCATTGAGAGGCTTCCATGGCTGGATCTCCTCGGGCCGAGATCCCAAATGGCTACATTCCGCTCACCTTTCTCCTGGGTCGTCGGGCGAGCGAGTATAATCTGCCGTCACTGACTCATCCAGCGAGTCGAAAGCCGCCTCCTGCTGGCTCGGTGCTGTCGGAGCGAGCGCACGTGCGTCAGCGAGAGCAGCAAGCTCGCGTGCTGCTACAGCGCGTGCTAGCAAGAGAAGTGCGAGTGGATGTGAATGGGAAAGCTGATCACGATACGGCTCTCGCTCCGCCACAAGTGCGAGTCTCGACTGCCGATCGACGACGACGCGCGGCTGAGTTGCAGCGCGTGCTGGAGGAACGAGGCGAGGACTCTTCGGTGAGTGAGAGGGTGAGAGATCCAAGTGAAGCGAACACTGGAACCATACAGGATCTGTACGAGCAGCGCGAGCGGTTTGCTCAGTACCACGGCTATGTGCCGCCTGAGCGCGACTTTGTGGAGGTGGTCGGCCACCACGAGCGGATCCAACGCACACAGAGTCTGCGCCAACTGCACGATGAGGATAAGCGAAAGCGAGTCAAGCAGCTGAAAGCCAAGCAGTCACGCGTGGAGACACTGAGGCATCAGCTGAAGCAGCAGCAAGCGGAGACTAAGCAGAAGCTAAAGCACGCTGAGAGCAGGCTGCGCGGTCCCGCATTGGACGAGGAAAACGAGGAGGAAGAAGCAAACGCAAAAGAAGCAGAAGAAGGAAAAGCAATGCCAGACCGAAGCCAGCAGAAGACGATACCACACACACTAGCAAGCAGACGAGGACAGCAGAGGGCGACCGAGGACAGTGCACGACTTGCAGGCAAAGCTGAGTTGAAAGAGCGCCATGAAAGCGTGCAACGCAGTCGCCAGGAGCGCCAGTCGCAGCGGAATCTGCGGCGCGCCACGCACGAGTACGATAAGACGCTGATGGCCAAGCTCGCTGGTCCAGGGCCGAGCTTCCAGTCGACTCTGCGGGTGGAGGATCCTGAGCCAACTGGCCATACTTCGAGCTGTCCGGCCTTGCCGTTTGATGGGCTTTTGGACCAGCGGAGCGACGCTGATGATGAGCTGGCGTATCGAAATGAATTCGCAGCGCGTCTCCAGGAGCGGCAACTCGATGTTTTCGAACGCAGTCGAACTAGAAGCCTGCAGTTTGGCGGAGGCTTCGGCTCCAAGCCGCGAGTCAATCAAACAGAGGAGACCATCAGGCTGAACGCCTGTGAGGAGCACGAGGGCATCGCGACGCACGCCACGTCCGTAGGTGTCGTCAAGAGCAAACGCGAGATGCTGGCAGAGTGGAAAACGACGCTGTCTGCACAGGGCCACCGCAGTAGATAGCATTCAATCCACGTACTCTGTGTGACTCATTAAAAGAGCTTGAACTGCTTCAGTAGCGAGGACGCAGCGGTGGATCCTCCTGACGCCTCGGGGGACGACAGAGGTGGCGTGGTGATCGGCTCGCCTGCGGGCTGGTGGTGATGCAGCGTCGCTGGGCGGCAGCGCACGGCTGTGCCGTACGCGATCACGGAGCAGTGGAGGCCGAAGACCAGGCGGTTCATCGTCGTGTTCGAGTCGAAGCGCACGTTCACGACCGCCGTCGCCCCGAGAGACTACAGCACCCACACAAAATATTGGTGAACTAGCCGAATGTGGGACCGAACCAAAGGACAGAAACGCACCTGCGCAGCGAACTGCAGGCGTTGCACGGCCTCGGCCGTCGCCTCGTTCATCAGCGACGTGTAGGCTGGGGCTTCGCCGCCGAAAAGCCCCGAGACAGCCACGTACATATCGTGGAGCACCGACTTGGAACGCACAGCGGACGCTGACACGAGTCCATACTCATCCAGCACTTCGCGTCCGTGGATGCGGTCGCCTATCAATCAAACAGCCAGAAAATCAGCTTGTGTAGCCACGCTCCCACTCCCCATTCTCCCATTCCACGTACGCGTCGTGAAGTACACGAGCGGCGGCTTCTGGCCGGCGGAGGACGCGCTGGTCGACAGAGCGCGAGCCGCGGTATGAGCAGCGCCACGCAGCAGCGCGTGCGGGCGCGCGTGGGCGGTGGCGCGAGCGACGCGGGCAAGTTGCATGGCTCCAAAGTTGTGATTTTGATTTGACCTGCCCAGCGAGGAGCTCATATGGGGAGGAGGAGTGATGGTGGTTAATACAGAGTGATGGTTAAATGAGCCAATCAATGCGATCTTTCGAGTTTCATTGACACCGTCAAGGCTCTCGCTGCTCTTAGCTGCTACGTACGTGCTGGGAATTCTCTAGTGTTACAATGACTATCGTCTCCTTCTCGCTTCTCTCGCGAGAGGCTGCTGATATGGTGCGTAGATCAGCGCATGTGCGACAGAGTCGAGCGCATATGGAGGCGCGGACTGCGACGCACGGGCGAGTCGTCCGTCAGTCGGTCCTCCACCTGCAGCCGCTGCTTACTACCACGACGATACGGCGTCGGTGGCTCGTCGTGGCTGGATGAGGGCGACTCATCAATTTCCTATGCAGCGTCAACACACAAACATCAGTACTTGAGAAAGTGCCCAATAGGAAATGCAGGGCGTCAAACTCCTCACCTCGATCTCCGAGTTCTCAGCGTTGAGCTCCGCTGGCTGAAAATCGTACTCGCCTTCTTCAGACGACATTCTCTCTTCCTCATGAGCGTGCACATCGTCTCCTTCCTCCGATTCCTTCTGCTCCTCACTATAAACACTCGCGTCTCCATCATCGTCATCATCGTCCTCGACTTGTCTGTCGTCGAGTCCGCTCTCGCTTGCAGTACGGAAGAATTCCACTGTCTCGACTTCACTGTCGTCACCACTGGCACCTGTTCGCACCTTCGAGGTCTCCGTATCTTGCTGCTGCCGCCATAGTCGACGACTCCGATAAATATTCTTGCGGCGGTTTGCTTGCTGCACTCGTTTGCCGACAGCAGCAGCGATGAAAGCGATGCCAGCCAGTACCACGAGGAGCTCCCACGAGAACGAAGACGATGCTGAATCGGTTGATGCGTCCAGAGTAGCGTGCTGTGAGTTGTTCTTCTTGTGGCCTGACGGGAGTTCGTGGATCGCTAGCGAAATCGCTTTATCAATCTGTCGCATCACGGTCTCTTCATCAAGGGTCTCAAAAAGCGAAGCTGCTGCGTCCTCCACTGCGGCGATCTCAACTTCCACGGCACGCGGCGTCGTAGGCTTCGTTTGCGGCTCAACGCGGACTGCTTCTTCCTGTTGTTTGTGTTTTTCTAAGCCACGCTGGCCGTCAGAATCACTGGATGAGACCTCTCGCGTCATCTTTTGTGGCCGTGGCTCCACCCTCGTGTCGGCGATCGTCTCCATGAGCCGCTTGCGGATCTCCTTCTTCTCGTCTTCCACCAACTCGTTCGTGATCGCCTGCACGTACATGCGCAGCATGTCCATCTCCTTCGAGATCATTTGCTGGTGGCGCTCGCGCTCCGTCTTCATCTTGACAAGATGCGAGCGCACCTCTTGGACCATCCGTTGCGACTGGTGCTCAATGTCGTTAGTTGATGCACGAAAATTGAGCAGCTCCTCCTGCA
The DNA here is from genome assembly GCA_023337615.1 of Pythium brachiatum. Classification (NCBI taxonomy): domain Eukaryota; phylum Oomycota; class Peronosporomycetes; order Pythiales; family Pythiaceae; genus Pythium; species Pythium brachiatum. The sequence goes on along the minus strand of JAADXI010000476.1, from coordinate 1,551 downwards.
GCACATCGAGGCGGCGATTCATCTCTCGCTGCTCCGCTCGCGAGAGCGTGAACGACGAGGTCTTGAGATACACGCCAGCGAGCTCCATTAGCTCCTCCATGAACATGCCGCCAAAGCCAGCGACGACGCAGCCCACAGCAAAGCCAAACGTCCACGATGAGAACAGACCTGTCGGCTCCGAGCCAGGGTATCTCTCGCGTCTCGCACTGGCTTCTGAAGGATCTTCGTAAGCACGGCTGTCGTTCGATGCGTGCTGCTGGCGGTGGTGGTGTTCTTGGCCAGGAGACTGCTGCTGATTCGTTGGACGCTGGTGGCGTGGACTCGCTGGCGGCGTGAGCGAAATACTGGGGATCGAGTACAGCTCGCCCGACTGGGGAAAGTACGGAGTTCCATCCGTGTCCATGGACGAAGGCGGCGACTGGAGCGGCGCGTGCTCACTCATGTCGGACGAGATCTCCTCTCGGAAAGGCGGATACGAGCGCTGCTGTTGGCGCTGGTCGTTTGCACGCACACGTACAGCCACAACAGGTAGTGACGGGGTCTCCTCTCTCGAGTCGTCTTGGTGGTCGCGCTCATCGTCAGCATCGTGGTCCTCCATCTCCGCGACATCACGCGACATTCCAACCGATGGACGCTCGTGTTCGCCTTCGCTTCGCGACAGTTCGTCGTCAAACTCCTGCATGATGCGGCTGGGAGCTTCCCGGCGACTCGCTCCTGCTGCAGAGCCCGCAGTCACGCGACGCTGGATGTGAGCCGCGTCTTCCTCACTCTCGTGGACGTATTGTGGACCATTCGCCGTCGCTACGCGCTCTCGAGCTGCTGCAGTAGCGACGTCCAACGGCCGCACGGGTGAGACCAACTCCATGTACGCAGCAGACGTTGATGACACTGTGGACGCGGCCATTCGACGCGCCAACTCCGCCTGGCGCAGTCGCTGCTGCTCGCGCTGTTCGTTGTACGTCGTCTTCACGGGCGGCGCTGCCGTGTACACTGCCTTGCTTGGCTGCGTGCGCTGCTGCTGCTCGTTCCTGGGAAGAACGCTCTGATGGCTATGATGGATCGCCGTCAAATCACCGCCTTTCCGGCCTTCGCCCGCACTCGCGCTTCGAACTCGGCTCTCCACCTCACGGCCGTTTGCAACTGCTGCGTACTGCGTCTGAGGATGCGAACGGAGCGTACGTACGCGTTGTGGGTGCTGATGTGGCTCTGTCGCCGTAGCTTCTGGCTCGTCGTGCTCATCCGATGAAGGAGGATACAGCGGCTGCTGGGGCTGATACTGCGGCTGGTGATGCGCCGACTGCGTGCGCGACCGCAGTACTGGCATAGGGACGGCTTCCGTGGCTTGTCGAAGGTGCGTGAACGCTGCATCCAGCCGTGGATCATGCGCCACGTCCGCCATTTGCGTGCGTCTCGTCCAGGATCCGCTCGAGTTTTGAATGGGGGAATGGAATGGGTACTTGCCATGCTAGCGACATGTCACTCAAGCGAGGCAAATGGGAAAGTTCTGCAAAAACTACAATTATCCAAACACCCATTTCTGGGTGGATGAGT
>JAADXI010000475.1:0-20771 GCA_023337615.1 Pythium brachiatum | reverse complement strand
TCTGTTCGTGAGGACTCGCGTTGAAGTCGCAGCTGAGCTCCACTCGACCGTGCCTCAGACTCACGCCTGGTATTTATAGTGGCGTCGACGCGCCTGTCGTGGCTTGGGTCTCTTGGTGCCTTGTTTTGGGAGACGACTGTGTTTGGTCGGCACCATTCTTTGAAAATGCTACCGGCAAAGACGTCGTGCCGAGACGACGAAGGCTTTACGGATACCATCGACAGTGAGCTCGACATCCATGACATGTGCGTGGACCAACAGATCAATCGCGATAACCACTTTCACTGACCGAAATTGGGTGTGTAGGTGTGATGTCGTGGACAGCTCCATGTCGCCATGCACTGTGCTCGAGCAGCAGCCGTATCTCGCGCATCAATCGTCTGCGCCTCGCCAGCGATCCGGGACGGATGGCACTCAGCGCGTGCTCACAACCGCGACCTTGCTAGCGTTCTGCTTCTTCTCAATTTCGGGAGGGCCCACAGGCTCGGAGGAGATCGTTCTCGGTATGTTACTGCAACCAATCAAGACCCCCATGAATACTGGAGAGACCTCTAACATTCCGTTTCGTACCTGCTGTAGCCGGCGGTCCCTTTATCGGCGTCATCTCGATGGTCGTGTTTCCTCTCGTGTTCTACATCCCACTCGGCTACATGGTAACTGAGCTCGCGACAGCGTTGCCAGTCAGCGGTGGCCATGCGTACTGGGTAGCGCTTGCATTCGGCCCGTCGTGGGGTTTCCAGGCAGGCTACTGGTCCTGGGTCTCCAACTGCATCGACTGCTCCGTGTACGCCTCGCTTGCCGTGGCGTCTCTCGTCGGCCCGTCCGAATGGATCAAGAACACGTTCTGGGAGTTTCTCGTGAAGGCCACGTTCGCGCTCGTGCTCGCAGTGCCAGGTCTCTGGAGTCTACGTGTCATCGGCAGCCTGGCGCTCTTCATCAGCCTCTTCTCGCTGCTTCCGTACGCGGTCATGTCGCTCTGGGCCGCGACCGAAGCCACGCACTGGGCGGAGCTGCTGGAGATTCAACGGGTCAACACAACGCCGACACCTGACGGAGACTTTGTGACGCAGGGCGCCATCAACATCGACTGGGGCCGCTTGATCAATGCGCTTGTCTGGGGCTTCAACGGCTACACGAACCTCTCGATGTTCGCGACCCACGTGAAAGATCCCATCCGCACGTACCGGCGCGTGCTCTGGTGGTCGAGTTTGATGATCCCGCTCACGTACGTCGTGCCATTCGCGACGTTTGCAGCAGTCGATAAACCGGATTGGCGATTATGGGAAGAAGGCTCACTCGGTGATGTGGCCAAGACACTCGGGGGTGAGGTGATGGCCGGGTGGATTATGGTCGTCGATTTGGCTTGCTTAGCTGGTCTCTACGTCTGCTCTCTCACGGCGAGCGCGTTCCTCGCCAACGGCATGGCCAAGCAGGGCATCGCTCCAACCACCATCGGATTGTACGTACCCTTCTCGCCTCTACTGTAGAGTGTTAGCCCCACTGAAACTGACAAATCATGCTGTCCTACCATAGGAGTACGTCCACGGGCACACCCCATGGTGCCATTTGCTGCAGTCTCGCAGTCATCCTGGTGGTCATCAACCTCCAATTCGAAAGCATGCTCCACCTAGCGAACGCACTCAGTGGTTTCGAGGCAATCGCATTCGTGGTCGCGTCCATCCGCCTGCGGTTCACGCACAAGGATCTGCATCGGCCCATCAAGTTCTGCGGAGACGCACACGTTATCGTGCCGACCCTCGTGTTGCTTCTACCGGTCAGTTTGTACGGCTTCTTGATCTACGAAGCCTTCCAGACCTTCACGACCGCTGTGCTCACTGGAGTCTTCCTCTTCATCGGTCTGGTCTACTCCTACCAAGCCGACTACACCAAGTTTCGAGACGAAGTCGCATCCACTGCAAGCTAGACAGACAGTCATGATCCTCACAAAACCTATTTATCAAAATCTTCAGAGCAGCTTACGCTCGACGGCGCTTAGAGCGTCGCAGGCCTTCCACCTCCCCACTCTCCTCCTCCTTAGCTTCCTTCTTCACCCCCTTTTCAGCAGCAACTTCGCCCTTCTTCTCCGCCTTCACTCGCTTCTTCGTGGGCGTCTCCACCTCTGAATCCTCCGTTTTGACCGCATCCTTGGCCTGCTTGGCCTTGGCCTGGATCTGCTTCAGCACTTCCTTCTGCTTACTCGCCGAGCGGTTAAACACCAGCGTCTTCTCGTCCGACTCCTTCGCGCTGAACGCGTAGCCTTCCAAGTCAAACTGTTTCAGTCCGTCGATCGAGTCCACTCGGTTCGTGATCAGGTACCGACACATGAGTCCTCGCGCTCGCTTGGCGTACACCGACTTGATCTTGCCATCGTCCTTGAACACACACTCCACCACCGAAATATCCTCACTCAGTGCACTCTCCACAACTGACTTGAAGTACTCTTGCGACGCCACGTTCACCAGCACCTTGCGTTCGCCCTTCACCGCGTCCTTGCTCAGCGTCTCGTTGATCTCCTGCGCGATGGTCTCCCCCCAGAACGCGTACAGATCCTTTCCCCGTGAGGTCGCAAACTTCTGGCCCATTTCCAGGCGGTACGCCTGAATCAGATCCAGCGGACGCAGTGCGCCGTACAATCCGCACAGGATCCGCAAGTGGTGCTGCGCGAATTCCAAGTCCTTCGCGGACAGTTCATGGGCCGCGAGGCCCTGGTACGCCGGCCCGTTGAACGCCAGCACCGCCTGCTTGTGGATATCACTGGGACTGGGCTTGGTGTCCTCTGTGAGGAACTCAAACGACTGGAAGCGGTCGTGGTTGAGCTTGGCGAGTGCGTCGCTCACACCAAGTAACGCCTTGAGCTTGGCGGTCGTCAGCTTCTGCAGATCTGTGGCGAGCGCATGCGCATCACGCAGCAGCCGAGGCGTGGAGCTCATGGCCACAGAGCTCTTGGACATATCAAGCGTCTTGGCAGGCGACAGCACATACAGCAGTCGCGCCTTAGCGGCCGCAGCCTTCGCCACATCCGTTGACTTCGTCATGTTCGATTGAGCTCCTCATGATGAAGAGTGCCAGGTTCGTATCACCCGATTGGTTAGGAACACAGAACCTCTATTATGTGATCTTCATCTCGTGTTCGAAGATGGCTTTACTGGCAGCAACATGCTGCCTGTGTTGGAGATCCGGAAGAGCTTGCCCGAGTCCAAGTCGCGCACCGTCATGGTTCCTTGGCTCTGTGTTGATGCATTTCCGTGTGTCTGGGACTTCGGGCTTGGCTGGGTAGACGACGGTTCTGAATTGGCGCCTCGTACTGGAGACGCAGCCGCTGGAAGTGACGGTCTCACTTGAGGCTTTGACTTGATCTCGGCACAATGCTGGAGCCGCCGCCGGTGGCCGTTGCGTAGCTTCAACAGCACTGGGTGGCTGCACAGTTCTAGCACTTCGCACACGCTGATAGTGAGATCTTGAGGCCCGATATTGGCGAGTACCGTGATGATCGTGCCGGTCACAGCCTCCGTGCTCGCCCCATTCGCGAGCAGCCCGACCACTTCTTCCTCGGCAGCACTGAACAGCGCGAGCGCCACGCAGAACATTCCTTCGATACCCATGAGCAAGCACACATCCCAGATCGCCAGCAGCGTGTCGTAGCGTAGTTGCGACCGATGGGCCATGAGCGAGATGTCGGAAAACAGCGTCGGGAACCACTTGTACGCCAGCAAACACACAGGAAGACCGGCCTGGTCCATCGCATCGTGGAAGTTGGGTAGATGCATCTGTACGACTTCCTCCAGCACGTTCCCCACTTCAATCAGTGACGTGAACAGGTCAAAGTTGTCGCCTCCAGACTCCAACGTCTTGATACCGAATACGTGCGGGAGGATGTGCGTGATGACGCCGCGCAACAACTGGAGTCCGAGTACTTCATCGTTCTCGACGACCTCAAGGATGATGAAGGCGATGCCGTTCATGCCCTGCATGTAGAAGCTCTTGCCGTCCGCAAGGTCCATGGAGCTTCTCGATCGCGCGTCCGTCCGAACATCCGAGTCGCACGAAATCAGGAACGTGTGAAGCACCGACTGGAGCGCGCTGAGTCTGTTCTTCGTGTCTTCTTCGCCTAAAACAGGAGCGCCAGGTGAGCCAGCGAGCCACTTGGACGTGCGTGGGACGTCTTTCTGGACTTGAATCAAATCACTGAGAGCAGGCATAACACGTTAGAATCAGCTACTAACAAGCCATATTGTCCAGGGCAACGTACGCTGGGTTCAGCTCCTCCTGTAGCATGAGATCGAACTCGCTTCTATCCACGGGATCAACAGCCCACTCGAAAATCGTCTTCCAATACGCTGCTCGTTGCGAAGACTCGGACGACATGAGCTGCAGCGCCTCGATGAAACGGCCTCGTGTTTGCAGGAACTCGAGCATTCCTGAAAGCTGGTCATCTGGAAACTCGGAGCCTCGGCGGACAATCTCGACACCATCGGGACTCGTCTCCGTGTCGTTCCCGGTGTCACTCTCACTGCCGTCTACGTCGTCTTCTCCCTCGGACGTTGCATCCGAAGCCTCGAGCACAAGATCGTGTCTTGCCCTTGTCGTAGCCACGTCCATCGGCCACGTTGCGTCTCCTAGAAGAGCACCACGACTTCGCATATTCACGGAGCTTTCCAACTGCAGGTCGTCCAGCGACAAATCAAAGCCGGGAATACAGCCCTCAGCGATGTTGATTGCACGTTGGATCGCATCCGTCCACTGAAGGAGCTCTTCGTGGCTAGACGCTTGGAACAGCGTCGAGTACGCCTTCACGGACACAAGAAAACAGTGCTTCTGCTCGGCAACAATCTCATGGACCGTCTTAACGGTGCAACCGCCGACCAGTGGAATTACACTGCGATTGGACTCCTTCCCGCCGTCGGACTTGGGCTGACAGGTGAGCACGTCGCCGTCGATCTCCACGATCTGCTCCTTCCACGAGCGCAGTCCGTTCCGATACATCGCGATCGTCTTGAGCTGCGTCGTAAGCCCATAGCACAGTTTGCACTTGAGTATCCCGCGCTTGTGGGGGCTCTTCAGCCAGCGCAGCGTGACCGGAAGTTGACTGGGTCGCCGGAGCATCGCCTTCACTTCCTCTTCGTTCAGCGTCTGCAGCGAAAGCCCGTTCACCGCCACCACCATCGACCCCCGCAGGAGTGGGATCGCATTCAGACTCCAATCGCCCTTCGTACGCAGTCGGTGGTTGTTCCACTCGGATATATGCAGCAATTGCATCAGATCTTCGCTTTTGTGGACGGCTATATCCATAAACTCGTGCTCAGACGTCCTCGGCAGCGCTAGTGACACGGGCAGCTCTATTGATCGCATCACAGCTCTGGAATCTGCGCCAAACGCACCGCCGGAGCTTCGTCCTCCCCACATTGCAGGCGATCGAGGACGGATCTCCACTCTGGAATCTCCTCTTGACATCACGCCACACACACGTCGCAGTGCGTCCATCCACTGCGTCAGTTGCTCAGCACTCTTGGCCGCCAGAGTGACACGAATATTCGCCATCTTCTTGATGCGGAACGCGTGCGGCCGACGAACCAGCGGGAAAGGCAACGCCTCGACACTAGCGCCGCGCACGAACAGCTCCTGCTTGAGTGCCATACCGCTACCAGCGATCGCGACGGCCGATGGAAACTTGGACGACGACGCGGCCTCAGCGTATTCCTTGAGCACGCCATCACGCGTGAGCACGATGTATCTCTTCTGCCACGTATGCAGCAGCTTACTGCGGCGCTTGCGCACGTACAGCACGCCCTCCATGCTCGCTTTTCCACGCAGCGAGAGCCGTTCGGTGGAGGTGTTCGGGGCTTTTATGGATTCCCTCTTTGACGTTTGACAACAAGGAACGAATGAAAGAGCTCTTTGTCTGAGTTGGAGCGACAACACGCCCAATTTAGAACCACATCAGATCTGAGACACACGTCGGACTCAGATGCACACAGCAGGCAACATGGACGACTGGAGAAGAGCGATATCGAATATTAGGCGGTTATCGTGGGGAAGGCGGGCTTGTCTTCGTGTATGACGTCCAGAATGGACATACTCCGCGCGGTGTGGGTCTTGTGAGGCGGCAGCGGCGCGGCCGCGGACGCGGAGGACCGCCGCCGTTGCGAGTGGTCGTAAGACGAATCCTGCGCGACCGTCACCGTCGCGCCGACCAGCTCCAGGCCTTGGCGCCGCGTGAATCCACGGAGCCACGAGTTCGTTGCACGGAATCTGCGAGGGCCGGGGTCCGGATACATTTGCTGGATGGCCTGGCCGATCCACTTGGCCGAGACGCGTACTTTCCGGGCGCGGCGGCGGATCACTTCCGCGAGCGCTTGTTCCTGCTCCAAGCTCAGCAAGAGAACCCACTTGACATCAGCCTGCGCAGACTTCACGGCTGGCTTATCGACCATGTTCATGATCTTGACGCGGTTCTTCCACCACTTGTCCATGGTCTCGGGCGTGACTTCCCAGTTGAGACTGCGAAAGTGCGGCACGGCGTGGCGCGGCGAGCCTCGCCCCGGGCCGCGGATCCACGCGATTGCCTGCTGCTTCATGGTAATGGAGAAGTTCAGTCGACGCTTGGGCAGCACCGTGAGCTCCTCGAGCATACGTGCGTCCGCGTGTAGCGACGCCATGTCCTCACTGCGCGGCCGCCTTCGTCTTCCCTGAGTTTCACACGCCGTGGTGGGCATGAAACACGGTGAAAATCCTTCCAATTTCAATGGCGCACTATTTGGACGAGTACCCCATCTGTTGATCATACAAAACCCAAGTTCAAACTTCTAAAAGAGCGGAGAACGATTTGGAAACTGACGAGATTTTGGAAATTGTGGTGTGGACCACATAGAGATCCCCCCAACGTGAGGAGATCTCCCTCGGAATTGCACGAAGATCCTCACTTTCCGAAAAAGATCACCATCATGGCCAAGCAATCATGGCTCGCGGCGCTCGCGCTGTTCGCGTTCATCGGCGCGTTCATGACCGTCATGCTCCCTGGATCCGCTCTCGCGGGTAGCGCTCCATCCGCTCGTGCCAGCCATATTCTGGTCAAGACCGAGGCCGAAGCCGACGATCTGCTGGAGAAGCTCAACCTCGCGGGCGATCTCCACGACCAGTTCGCGGACTTTGCCAAGCAGTTCAGCTCGTGTCCGTCGCGCCGAAAGGGCGGAGACCTGGGTACGTTCGGCCGCGGCGCCATGGTGCCAGAGTTCGACCAGGTCGTGTTCCAGAAGCGCATGGGCGTTGTGCACAAGGTCAAGACCCAGGTGAGGATCGTCCACTGTGTGTTGTGAATCTGTAGCAGGAGGACTGACTGGTGTTGGGATTGCTGTAGTTTGGCTGGCACTTGGTGCTCACGACGGAGCGCTCGGGCGTCGACGAGGTCGAGATCTCGGCACGTGACTCGGATCTCTAAGAAGAGAAATCTCCTCTTCTCCAGCGTAGAGATCTGTAGACAGACGACGCTTATGGTAGTCGTTGGCTCGAGTTTGACAAGCGCAATTCAGGTTGAAAATTCAATGTATTTCGTTGATCCCGACAAGAGTTTCGCGTGTGATCCATTGAAGCCTGTTGACTACGTAGTCTAGTCGCTCTTCTTGTCGCCAATGCGTTCGTTGACGTACACCAAGTGCCAGCCAAACTACAGAAAACACAACACAACACAAATCAGTCAGTTCACGAGTCCCCACCATACTGCAATCATCCCACACTGATAAACATACCTGCGTCTGGACTTTGTGGATCGAGCCAACGTCCTTCTCGAACGCGATCTTCTCAAACGCAGGCACCATCTGACCCTTGCCAAAGAGACCGAGGTCGCCGCCCTTGCGGCCCGACGGACACGTGCTCTTGGTCTTGGCCAGCTCCGCAAGCTTCTTCGCCTTGTCCTCGGACGCGTTGATCTCCTTGAGCAGAGCGTCCACCTCGGCCTCCGTCTTCACGAGAATGTGGCTGGCGCGGGCCTTTGGGCCGTCGAGCTTGATGGTGTTGCGCGAGCCAAAGTAGAAGATCACGATCAGCAGGATTGGGCTCAGGAACGGCGCCGCCTTGGCCAGCCACACCTTGGCCGTGTACGACCACGAGCCGTCGTCCGGGTTCTCGTCCTCTGGGTTGCCGAAGCGGATCGTGTACACCACGTGCCAGCCGAACTGGGTCTTGACCTTGTACAGCGTGCCGGCGGCCTGGTCAAACACCGCGGCGTCGAACTCCGGCACCATGCGGCCACGCTCGATCCAGCCCAGCGAGCCGCCCTTGGGGGCCGATGGGCACTTGCTCTTGGCAATCGCAGTACGCGCAAAGTCCACGAGGATGCGCTCGGACTTCTCCAGCTCCGCCTTGATCTCGTCAGCCTCGGCCTCCGTCTCCACGAGGATGTGGTTGGTCTTGGCCATCACGCTGCGCACAGGCGCAGCAGTCTCGACCGCCGCGTCGTCAGCAAGCACCGTGGATGAGTACGAAGCCGTGCAGACCACGAGCAGCGCCACAAACAGCGTCAGGAAGCGTCTCCACGTCGCCATGATCTTCTCAATTCTTCTCCGTTGGTCTCTGCGGTTGCGCGGGCGGAAGGGGGAAATGAGAGAGAGCAACAGGACTCCTCACGAAAGCACTTGAGTTTCTGCTTCGAAGGGGGATGGGCACAAGTGGAGAGGTCCATTACCTGATTGGCTGATAAGATGGAATATACGTTTGGATTGGTGAATAATCGACTGAGACTACCTTTGCAATGCGCAACACGCGGCAACAAGGTCAAGACGAGCACCGGACCAAGTCGCGATTGGGGAGCTGGATTCTCCTGTTGTCGCTTTCTGTATTACCGTTAGAGCTCTGTGCTGCTGATCTTCCTAGTGGTTAATGTTTTGATTGGTAGGCTCGTCGGGTACGCAACTATTTATTCGATTTAGGGAAGCGAAGATACCTCCTCGACCACTCCGCCGTCTCCTAGCAGCTTACTGCGCCTTCTTGTCTTCCTCAGTGCGCTCCGTGATCATGAGCACATGCCAGCCAAACTGATAGAACAACCACAACAGACCAGTCAGTCCATAACAGCATAACAGTTGTTCCAATTAGTATCCTTACCTTGGTCTTGACCTTGTGGACAGAGCCAACCGCCTCAGTGAACACTACCTTCTCGAACTCGGGCATCATCGTGCCCTTACCAAACACGCCCATGTGGCCGCCCTTGGACTTGGACGGACACGAGCTCTTCTTCGCAGCGAGATCCGCAAACACGCTTCTCTTCTTCGCCTTCGCGCCGATGATCTGCTTGAGCAGCGCGTCGGCTTCCTCCTCTTGCTTCACGAGGATGTGGCTCACACGCACTTTCGGGCCCTTGATCGACTTCTCCGGATCGTACGAACCCATGCCAAAGTACACCAAACACAGCAGCACGACGCCAAACACCGGCACGACGTTGTTCAGGTAGCCCATGTACGACATGTACGCATCTTCTGGGGACGTCTCCACCTTGGCTTTCGCCTTGGTGTCTTGTGCATACACAGCACTACACGCACACGCCACCAGAGCCGCTGTCATCGCGCTGGACGCGTGCCACGCCGTCATCTTCGCCATCGTCTTTCTTGGGATTTGTGAGCTTCGAGACCCAGCAGATCTCCGAAAGCGTGTCAAAATTTTATTGTTGTATTTGATTGGCTAATAATTTACTTCAACCTTTTGTGATTGGATACAGCCAAAACATCATTGCGGTTTCAATTCGTGAAATATATCTATCTTGGAATCCTGCTATTATCTTGAAATATCGCACTCGTGCCTCATTTTGTTCGTTAGGTGTTGATGCACTTGGCCAGCATCCACGGATGCGACGGGTAAATGCGCGAGAACAGACTCACAAAGAACTCGTCCTGGTCTGCGAGGCTTCGCGAGGGCGACTTGAGGAAGTCCACCATCCACTCCATGCGCTTGTGGAGCTGGAAGCAGCTCTTGGACGATAGCACCTGCTCCAGGCTCTTGATATGTTTCTCTGTTGTCCGTGTGAGTTTGTACGGAATGCGGTCGTCAACGCGAAGAGGAGCACCGTTGCGAGTCTGGAGACGTAAGAACACGCCGATGGTCAGGCAGCACACGTGGAACTCAACGTTGTACTTGAGCGAGCCGCCGATGCCGATTGCCTTCATGAGGCCGTGCTGGCGGCGTGCGTTGCCAAAGCGAAGCATGATGTTACACAGCTCTCGCAGCATTTGCTTCTTGTGGTTGGATGGCAACACGTCTGCGAGTGATCTGTGGACGAAGTTGGTGACTTCAGCTGCAAGGAACAGCATCTTCATCTCCATCAACGCAGTGGTCGAGCTGATGAGGTGCAGCTTCTCCATCCACGTCATCAGTTTCGACAGCATGCCCATGGCGAACGCCTCTGTCATGGCCGGTGCTTTCTTCAACTGCTGCAGAAACAGTAACTGGAGCGTGAGGAGATGGCCTTGCTGGAGACACGCTCCTTCGAACTCGTCTTCACTCAGCTCTGGAACCCTGAGCCGTGATACGAGATCCTCCCACGAGCCACGACGCTCTTCGATGATCCACTTCTCGATACTCCGTTCGGCCACGACACTCATCACATGGACCGACGCGATCGCACGGCCACACGCAGAGAGGCAGCATAGTTCTCCACCACGGAATCCCATAAAGCTCCACAGCAAGCGCCCAAGCGGATTGCCGATTGAGTCGACCACTGACGTCGGCTGCTTGACGGCGCTGGCTCCGTTGCCACTGGCCGGATCGTCGCCATTTTCAACCGAGATCAAATTGCGAGAATGTGCGGTGAGCTTGTGAGTTGCGGAGAAATCTCGAATCAAACTGTCGACTTCAACGAAGATCACGTTGCCGCACTTTCCCCATGCTAACGCATTTGAACTCAGAGTGCTGTCGCTGTGCTGCTCGCGCTTGAAGAATCCCTCCACCAGACGCAAGTTGAACAGTCGCAGTATTTCGACGACGGTGCCCTGCAGATCATCCTCTGTGATAGCATCCTCTGGTGAGACTGGCGTGGTAGATGAAAGTGGCTCGCTCGCAACACGACTCAGCTGCACGATCTCATCAAGCTTCTCGAAAAGCACTGTGCAGGTCGCACCAAACAGCACAGTGACCCATGCAGACGGGTCGATTGAACTGTATTCGCCAGCGGAAGACACACTTGTCATGCCGTTCTCGAAAATCGTGAACGCCATCTTGAAAAAGTGATTCGCGCGCTTGAGGCAGTCTTTCTTCGACATTGTACTGTGGTTCAACGTCGTTACTTGGCTCACGCGCCGCAGCACCAATTGAAGACGCAAGAACGCGTCTTGCATCACAGCGACGGACGGGCTTGAAGGAAACACGGCAGTGTCGTCGGCACGATGAAGGTCTCGAATGGGCTCCATCACTGCGTCGAATGTGTAACTCAGGAACGACTCGAGTTCTGCATCGTTCATCTTCCACTTGAACCACAATGTCGATTGTTGCTTGACGAAGTTCACGAAGTACGGCGGTAATACGTTTGACGAGCTGCTCACGGATGGTGCGCTGCCTCTGCCGTTCTTGGATCGAGGTTGTGCTGGCTGGAAGTGTGGCAAGTCCAACACCAAGTCGATACACAGCTTGCCAAATTCGCCTAGGAACACTGACCGAATCGCCTCCGTCTGCGTCGCCAGCCAATCTTCGGTAGCCTTCCACGTCATTCGACAAAGCACGTCACGCACCATCCACGACACAAATGGATACGGAGACGAGGTCCCTGAAGCATCTCGTAGGTTGGACACCGAAGCCGACACTGTCAACTGCTGACGCTCGGTCTGCACGACTTCTCGCATCTGATGGACGATTTCGATTGTCAAGCACCAATGCTCCCAGCCCAAGCGTGTCAAAAACTGATGGAAGCTCTTGCAGACGTGGACTGGCGCATGTGGAATGAGAGTGTTCAGGTAGAAACTCCAGACCAAGTCGAGCTTCTCTTTCGAGGAGAGTGACGCAGGCGATGCCGCCCGACGATCAGAGGCCGCAGTCATCTCCTTCGAGTCGGCAGCACTCTTGGGCTTGGCTTTCAGGAAGTCCGAGCAGATAGCAACGAAGCAGGAGCACAGCGTGGTTCCTGTTGTCAGCGCATCGCTCTCTGTCCACGGGCAGCTCACGGTAGAACTCTCTGTTGTGGACGCAGGCTGGTAGAGAGTGGTGAGAAGAGGCTCGAAGAAGGTGGAGATCATCGTCCACTTGTGCTGCTCTGGCGTCGTTCGACTCAGCTGAGAGAATAGATCCAGATAGCTCTTCAGCGCACCGCTTCGCTGCCACATGCCAAGGAAAGGCATCCCCTTCGCGCTGTCTTCGTTCATGGATGCCTGCCATCGCATCGTAGTCATGTGTTGGCTCAGAAAGGTCACGCACGCTTCGGTCTGGACAAACGGAAGTTGCTGCCACACAGTCGCTGAAATGCTGACGATCGCCTCCCACACAATTGCAGGCGCTGGGCGTGGCATGCGACTACCACTTGAACCACTGCCGCTGTCAGCGCTTTCACTAAGAACGCTGCTGCTCGCCGTGTTGCTGAAGCGGTAGTCGTCATGCACGCCGACAAGTGCATGCAGCACTTTCTCCAAGTGGTCGTCCAGGTGAGCACCACAAATTTGATGAATGATCTTCGCATAAAGGCGAAGGACTTGCTCCTCGTCATTCGCAGAAGGTGTGCGAGCATTGCCAACTCGCGCTCTTGATGCGTACGAATCGATGATCTCTGTCTCTTGCGCCCCCGAGCCACTGAAGTTGGCACCGATATCTCCCAGCACAATACACAGCACTGTCTCACGATCAAACTTGGTCGGCGTGTGAGGTACCTTCGTGTTAAGCCATGCTGTGAAGTCGAAGCGTTGGAGAAGAACTAACTTCTCCTCATTTGTGAGCTTGGATGATGAGCTGGCACTCATGAGGTTCGAGAACATCTCGACAAATCGGGCAGGGGCACCCGCTGGAGCGAAACACTCACTCAGTAGGGTGATCCGTGACGGGTCTTCAAGCATGAGATGCAGCAAGTTGCATGTTTCCCGCTCATCCACGCACACGAACGCGATTCCAAGCTGCTTGATCGATCTCCACAAGACTTCACGCAATGGAGGCACCATACGAGCCAGCTTTGTGTCGAGCTCCGTGAGTAGACGGAACCACTCGAGCCCCTTTTCATGCAGCCGCTCGACTTGTCTCTCAGCATCACGGATCATCTTGGCACCCAAATCAACCTTCTCGTCGACCTCTTCTTTTCCTCCGCACTTGCTTTCGCCTCCATCGGTTCCTTCTTCTCCTTGGACTCCTCCATCGCCTTCGGTCGGTTTTACGTCCTCTTTTGGCGGGCCTTCAGCTACCGTGGCTTGAGCAACGAGGACTGCTCGCTTAAGCTTCTCCGAGTCCACTTGCAGCACTTGAACGACTTGGTCGATCAGCAAAATCTGCATCGAAAGCATCAAGCTGTCTGCATCCAACCGCAAAAACTCGTCCACTCCTTCCGGTAGCAAGCTGGTATCGTTTCGCCTGTGTTCACTGTCGAGGAGCAGGTTCGCGAGGGAAGATGATGTAGCGGTGTGCTGGCACATTGATCGCATCTCGTATCGTTCTGCCTGAGTCACTGTGCTCTGCACCGTATCCATCAACTGCTTGTCCATTGCCCACTCCAGGAACTCGAAGCGAAACGTTGCAGGCTTTCGGCAGTTGGTGCCTTCCAAACACGCCTTGCTTTCTGTGATGATACGCGCTTTGCTCACGTACAACTTGGACACGTGATCTAAGATCTCGGCATCCAACCCGACGAGAATCGACAGCGTTTCAGAAAACTTCGTTGCCAGAGTCTTCAGAGCGTGCTTGTTGAGTGGAACCGATGGCGTGACTGAACAACGATCCGGGAGTGTCTCGATCGTGACTTGTGGAAGAACCGTCAGAGAGGTTGGGCCCACATATTCAGCCGTCAACTGCAGCGGATTTGTAGTCCGGCCGTGGTCTGCGCTGCTTCCCAGACTGCTATACCTGCGCATATCGCGGTCGTCGATGAACGCAAAGTCTTCTTGTAGATGATCCATCGTCGTGATCGCTGACGTCGACTCGTTGTGTCCGCCATTTTCTTCTTCGCCGTCTTCGCCTTGTGGCCGCCCACTCTGCAGTACTTGCGTGTGGAACTCGAACCCACACAACTCGAACCATAGTGGTAAGCTCTCCCACAGGGTCTCGTCCGTAGGTGAGTTCAAGAGACGACCACTCATCGCGAGTACTTCTTTCAACCGAGTAACCTCGAAGTGGCGGGGCAGCGTCGCGAGTTCTTCGTCATTCAGCCACTTGTTTGGATCACTTTCTTCGAGCCACGCATCCATTGCTGTGTAGATATGGGACAACTGTACATAGTGGTGGTACTTGAGCTCCTTCCCTTCACTGGTCAGGTTGCCCGTAGCGCTTCCACCCGACACAGTCAGCACGAGCTGGGCCTGGTTGGAGCAGAACGTCGTCATCGCTCGCAGTTTTTCTTGCAGTGACTTGCGAAGCTCCGCGTGTGACGGATTGGAAGACGCTTCTCTGTCGAGAAAGAAGTGGCCAAACACGCGCGTACCCCCGGCGCACGCGAAGTAGAGGGCAAAGAACACTTGCCAAAACAGGATCTGTAGCTCGTCGTCTTCACGCATTTGGAGACAGTACGCCGCAAAACGGTAAATCTTGAACTGGGACAACGATTCCATCGACACGTGGGCGTAGAGCAAGCTGTACAGTCGATTTGTCGCGCCAACCAGACCGACATCGCCCAGTTCGAGCGCCAACTTACTCTCCGTTTTCTTGAATTTCTCCACTTTCTTCATGGCCGCTGGTTCGTACTTGATGAGCACTTGCCCCATCGCGAGGAACAATGGTAGTTCTTGGCGCACCTCGACAAGCAACGTCCACAGAGCAAACGCAGAGCAGCCATCAATGAATTGCGCTGGATCTTCGTTGCCACCAAAGATTGATGCCAGTGCTGGAACGGATGACACCGCTGGCAAGAAGCTCACGACGGCTGGTAGATCGACATCGAAAGATTCGCTCGAATCTTTCTCTGCAGCTCGTTTCATCTCAACGCAATGCCGGCCAAAGGCTAATTGTAGAATCGTAACGAGATACGGGTGAACGCCAGCACGAGATCCAGCGACTGAAGTTCCGTTCTTCTTTGCAGATGTGCTTGTGTAGTACACGCGCATACTGCAGCGGAGCAACACATCAAGAATGTGGCGCAACGCTGGGTGCTCATACCACAGAGGCACTTGGAGTACCGTCTTGGCCCAAAACGAAACGATCTCATTGAGAGCGGTCGTCGTCGACACCTCAAACGCACGTTCGATAAGGCTGCAAAGCTGTTGTGTTGCCATCGTGTAGTCGCCCGGTGCGTCAACTATACCCAAGGATGCTGCGGCAGCCGCTGCTGTGACTGCGGGAGCGGATGCAGCCGTAGGTACAGTCGCGACCAAGTGGGATTTTCGAATTGTCAGTGCACTCGCGATCGAATTGGCCGCGGACGGTGATGGAGGGTCGGTGTGACCACCTCGAAGGGCCGATGTCAGCCATGACATTGCACCTTGCAGCATGGCCGCAGTTGAAACCATCGCTGACGAGTTACTTGATTGTGGAAACGACTCGTTGATCAGGCTTGGGAGCACAAGAGGGTGGATGAACGAGCTGCACTCGCGCACGAAACGCAGCTTCGCAATGACTTTCGCCTTCGCCGTACTCTCCCAGCCACCGATGTAGCCTTTCTGCAAGACATCACTGAGAAGCTGACACTCGTCCGAGCTGATGAACGAGTGTTGCTCCATGGCTTGCACGAGCTGCAGTAGCTGGTCCGTTGAGAAGCTCTCCATTGTCGCCATGCAGACGTTCAGTGCATGGTCAACATCTTGGCCCGACCCAGCAGCTTTACCATCTTCATTGACAGTTCGACTTCGAGATACACGATCGAGTTTGGCCATGAGCGGCAGCACGTTCTCGAGTACCTTCACGCCAGCGGCAAAGAGACCGTTCTTCAGTAACACCAACAGGGGCTCCCACCGATCCATCCGCTCACAGAACACGAACGTCGTCGCTTGACAGATGAGATACGCGACAATCGGCTCCACAACGCACGTGGAGGTCACCGTCACCGAAGCCACAAGCTCAGCTGACTCTGAGAGGTTGGTTGAATCGCCGTCTTCTTCAGTCGTTGCAATCGCAAAGTCGTCCTGGATAGGAGCACCAGAGCTTCCAGCTCCAACGAGTGCTGCCCTGTGTGAGAAATCCTCGTGGGTTGAGGTCACAGTAGACGCCGATCCGCCTTGCGAGCCGAAAGGGTTCAACTGCTGATCATAGGACTCAAAATAACGAATCGAGCTGACAGCGCTGGCAACTGCTGACCCTGCCCCACCCGGAAACCATCGGCGAAGTAGCAGCGCTTCCCGTGATCGATCGTTGCGGAGGTCAACAAGCTCCACGAATGGTTGATGCGTCCGTGGTGAGTAGAACTTGAGCTTCAGCATGAGTTTCCAACACCATCGCTCGAAGTCAACTGGTCTCTCGAGTCGGAACACTCGACGAATCGACTTTGCGAATGATTTGAGTTTTGGAGGTGACACGATACCATCGCCGTTCGGTTGTCGCGTCGATGCGTCTTGTACTCCGTGACGTCGTCTATTGCGACGAACGAGCATTGCTTCAGCAACGACCAACGCGACCTGACGATGCAGAAACGCGTTCGTGAAAAGTTGGCCCGCCTTGACGTCGAATTCCCAGTTGATCCGATCCAGCAAGAACCGAGCAAGCGCGCTTCGTGGTGACGATGTATCGTCTAGAAGCAGCCACTCCTGCAAATTGGTAAGATCTGCAGGAGTGGGCAACCATCGATTCACAGGGAACGTCTCGAACACATGAATCCACGTTTCGGCACACTCATGGTACTTGAACAGCAACGCGATGAGCTCCGAAATCACCCACGGATGCGCCAAGCAAATCGTGCTGATTGGGCCAGCAGCACGCTCCCCCGATTCACCCAAGGCTTGTCGGCAATCGATACTCGCGAACCCAGCGAGGAACAGCTCTTGCGTCGTGACCAACACAAGATCTCTCCCGACGGTCGCATCTTGGTCGGACTTGGCACTTGCTGCTAATCGAGCTACGGCGTGCATTAGATGCATGGCGTTGTCAGGGTCGGAGATGATCTGATCGTGCAGCACCATGCGAGCTGGTTTGAGCTTCTCTGCCCGGCCAACGCTCGCGCTGTTGATAAACTGACTCCAACCACCCGCACTCTTGGCAACGCCTGGGACATTGGAAATGCCGAAAAGCAGGAGACCGAGGACGTCCCACTTCGCCAAAGCCGACAACGGAGCAAACGGAAAGGTTCGAATGCTTCTCCACGCGACACGATTACAATCCGCAACCAAAAGGCCGTGGAGCGCTGTCAAGAAGAGCTGGTCGAAAAGCGTCGGATAAAAGAAGCCCTCACCACTCACATTGGCAGACGACGACGCTGCTGTTACCATCGAGGCGTTCAGCAGCAGTTCACCCAGCAGTTGAGCCACTCTCGCTGGAAATTTCTCGAATTCCTGAAACAATCGAAGGCCCTGTGTGAACTCGATCACTAGTGCAAGCGCTCGACTGAAGCACTTCTTCGTGTCCATCGTGCAGCTAAAGAGCTGCTCGAATGCGAAAGTGTGCGGGAATTGATTGATGACTGCGACGAAATCTTCATCTGACAAGTAGCAGCGATCGAGCATCTCGGGATTCTCCAACAGTACCCACTCCAACGATGCGTCCCCTTTGCGTGCTTTGGATCCCTTGTGACGTGAAGGCAGCTCGCTTGAAACCAGTGTGGTCAATCTTCTCAGCTTCTCTGGATGGAAGACGAGATGAAGCATCGCAACATAGTGGTCAACCAAATCTTCGCTCCACGACTCCCGTACGCTGCCCGCCAACGTGACAACTGCCTTCGGAAACTGGAGGAAACGGAGAATCCATGATCGTTCCTCTGTCGAGATGCGAGGCAAGTACATCACGTGCATGAGCAGATACGGCATATTCACGAGCGACCGCAGTCTCAGCAGCGTTTGTAAGCACAACGAGATCCACTTTTGCAATGATTGACGAAACCGCAGCACGCTCGTGTACCATTCGTTCGACTTGTTCGACACCGAGGATGGTGGAAGAAACAGCACGACGCCACAACTTGCGCAGAACTTGCACCAGTGGTTCGGCTCCATCGGCGCGTTGAGCGTGTTACACGCGTAGCACTTCACTTTTCGCTCCGTCCCCCCATTCGTCGGACGGCCAGTCGAGCTTGACTGCCACACCAGTTCTCCACGCGCAAACGATGAAGGCACCCGACCAAACAACCCTTGGTCATCAACTGTGACTTTCTTCTCGAAGAAGATCATCACATCGATGCAGTATTTCAGGTGTTCCACCGATGAGGCCAGCGTGGTACCAGTGGGGAGAGCTTCGTAGAAGGATATCGTCTCCGGTACCATGTCAAACTCGCCAAAATTGTTCGACTTGGACCGCGCAGCCATGGTCGCAGCGCTCATCTTGTTGAGGTACGACACAAACGCCGGTTCTTGGACCACTTCGTTGACGTACTGCTCCACGTGGAAGTATGACAGCGCACGATCGAAGGTGTGCAGTGATGCTTCCACAGTACGGAGCTGACGTATGCTTTCCAGATGAGCCTTTAGCTTTGCGTGTTGGGCCGCGTCGAATCTAGCAGTCTGGAACTCGAGCACTTCTTCAATATCGATCTGGTCTCCGCACTTTTTCGCGGACGACAGACGCTTCATCTCGAGCAGCCATACTGCAGAATCACGGAGCAAAATTAGCGGCCATTCAGATCCATGTAGGTGACGGGTAACATACCTTTTTGGACCATGGCCTCCGCCTCTTTCTTGCGCGCTTCGAGGGTAGTACTCGCTGTGTGGAGCAAGTACTCCGCGTACAAATAGCGCTCCAGTCGGCCGTACAAGTCGCCTTTGTTGATCTCGATGTTGTGCATCTTGGCTTCTTGCCGCTTTTGAGAGGCTGCTGCTCGCAGTAGGTTCATTTCAAAGTTCGAGTGCGGCTCCAGCTTGATAAACACCGGATGTTTCTCTGCTGGAGACGTAAACTGCGCGCGTGGGCGCACTGCACTCTCGTCCGACGTATTCGCTTGGCTATGGAGGACAGTCGGGTAGAGCCGGTTGCTCACATCGATTGCGCGAAGTTTAGCAATGGAAGTCCTAACAGTGTCACCGGCTTTCTCGACCCGATCGTCAGGCACCGATATTCGAACGCGTCGTCCTTGAGCGGAAGGATCTCGCAACGACGCATCTTGAGCCAGCGCCGGAGCATTTGCTTCTGAGATAACGGACGGCTTGACGGCAGACTCTTCTTGCAACAGCGTCGGTGCTGTTGGAGCCATTGTGCGAAGAGCATATGCACGAGACAGCCCATCCAGATCCCCTTCGACATCTTCTTCCTCCAACGGCGCAGACGGCATCGTGAACGCAGCAACCAAGCCGCTGTTTGCAGGAATCAGCGGCGAGTCACTTGGATCGTTCGGAGCGGAAGGTCGAAGCCGACCTGCTGGGACGTCAGCCTCTCCCGAAGTCATCTCAACTGGCACTGTTTGAGCTGGTGGAGACACTGGAGGAGCTGTTGGAATTGCAGTCCACTGCGCCGGCGCTGTACCCATGGGTGCGTCCTGACCCATCGGGCGAGGCACTACTGCCGGAGCTGGCATCGGCTGAGCAGCAGGGCTAGTCTTCACGGCAGCCGTGGCGTCCTCGTCATCCGAGTCGTCGAAATCTGGAGCCGACGGCGCCGCCGCTGCCGTCATCGTGCCCACGTCGTCTGGCAAACTGCTCACAGACGACGAAACCGTCGGAATTCGCACCGTCGTCGCTGTGCCGCCCAGCAGCTCCATGATATCGTCTTCATGCTGTGTGATCTCGCTGTCCACTCGGTGCGTCGAACCCTCTGTATCATCGTCCGCATCCAGCTCCCAAGCTTCGTCCTCGCTCGAGTGACCCATCATGGCCGCATTCAACCCACTGGCGTGCTGCGCACTGCCATTGCCATTCGCGCGCGCTGATCCGTTCGCTGCTACTATAGATGCAGTCGCTACTGTATCTGCAGCGTCAGTCCCAGAGACCGCAGTTGCCTTGGCCTTGTTCTTCGCCTTCTTTGTCTGTTTCCGTCGCACCGCCTCCATATTTCGGCACCAAACTCACCGCCGCACACGCACGCGTTGCCTGTGATCTCTCTGCGCGGCAGCTCCGTGGCCCTGCAGTCGCGTACGCGTAACGTAGCGTCGTCTCCGTGTGCTCGTACTTCAACACCTTCGGCTTGCCGTGATGATCTCACAGCCGCACTGTTCTTCGTGGGTTTGGGTGAAACATAACCGAACGCGAAGAACACCGCTTGGACAACATTCGCACAACCTCCCAACGACACAGTAACAGTAATGTTGCACGAAGGTGCACGAAAAGGCAACCCAGTTGAGGAATGGGTGCAATCGATTACGCGCCGATTACTCTGAACCCTTTTACAGAGTGATGTGCATAGGACTGCTCGGCTGGTGCAGTTGCTGGGACTTCGAAGAGAAGGAGGACTCACACCGACCGCAGGCGTTGCGTCCTGATCGTTCGAGCGTTATATTCTGAAAGAGACGCCACCGCGTCAGCAGACCCATGAGCACACTATTACTTCACGATAGATGTATCCAATTCGATAGTTGTAGGGTGAGCTTTATTCACGTACAAATGCATTGG